>OY998180.1:5047938-5226933 GCA_963921935.1 Galeruca laticollis | reverse complement strand
TGTCGCAGTTGTTGAGAGTGAACAGTACAAATCACGTATTTACATTCCAACCTCCTACTCCTATTGTGCTCTATCCGGAGAAAGACTATGAGTTAGCATTACGCTCCTTTCACTCATAACATAGTATACCAAACATTGAAAATCGCAAATTTCACTACTACGATGACAACAACATGATGCAGAGTTTTGATATACCAACAGGAAACAGGATGTTACGAAATCGCTGATATTGAAACGTTTATACTAGACAAGTTAGGAGGTGGCACCAGCAATCCATTTGAAACTGTATTTGCGTTAAAACGCAATAACAATACGTTACAATGTATGATTTACAGTGAATATAGAATTCAGTTCGGAGAGCAGGATACTCCCAACTGTCTTGGTGACATATTAGGCTTTTGTAGACAGATACTCGAAGCCAAACAGTGGTACTATTCAGATTCACCCGTTAAAATTATAAAAGTATCTAGCATACGCTTCGAATGTAACACTACCACTGGAGCCTTCGACGCAGACAGACCTGCTCATACTATTTACGAATTGGTTATAAAAGTGGATCCTGGGTACGCGATTGACAAAACTCCACATAATTTACTTTATTTACCTGTTATACCACAACGTGAAATTACCAACGTTACTGTGTTGTCTTTAGACCAAGACGGACATCCTATCAACTTTCGTGGTGAAAAGAGCACCTTGGTGTTGGAGTTTAGAGCGAGAAGCAACAGATGGGATTGATAATTATTAATAAAAGGCGTTCCGCTACACATCCAATACCATTAGTTAGGCGACGTCCTTCAAAGCAACAGCATCTTATATTTGCAAACAAATTGTTCATACAATCTTTAGGCTTTTTGATGAAAGAGAAACGATGACCACCACCACGTATGGAAAACGTTCTCGTATGAACGATATGCCTCCAATGTTTGATATCTATCGCAAGCCGAGATTCGATGAATCGATTCGCAAAGCTGAATACAGAACATATGCTCCGTTCATCAAATCGTTCACTTCCAGTGACATTACGTAATTTAGCATCAATCAAGTCGACTCGTTTTTTGCAATGAACGAAACATTGTTGTGCATGAAAGGCTCGCTCAATATACATGGAGCTGGTGATGTAAAGCTGGCAAATAATTTTGGTGCTTTCCTTTTCGATTCGTGCGCATACAGTGAAAGTGCAAGAGAAATGGAAACGGTTCGAGATCCTGGAATCGTGAACGCTGTACGTGCCATGACGTGCTACAATCAAGAAGATTCCAATCATATGGCTATAGCTGGCTGGAATTATTCCAAAGATCCCATCCTTAATGCCACCGAAAAATCATTCAACCTACAAATTCCTCTCAAGCACATTTTCAACATTTTCAATGAGTATCCTATGAATACATGTGGACGGCAAACAATACGTTTGGTTCGAGATCGAAACGATAATGATTGTGTATATATCACAGAAAAAACGTTGCTGTTGTGACTTCCACTACAACTGTAAGCATAAATATTAGCAACATCGAATTGAAAATCAAGCATATCTATCCTAATGATGATGTTCAGTTGAAACTTATGAGGACCATTTAAAAGGATCAGCCTATAGTTATTCCATTAAGAAAGTGGGAGATACATGAACTGCCATCCATCACAAGAAATGCTAGATGTAGAGTTTGGGCTGTTAAAACTACAACTTCAGTCGAACGACCTCGCTATGTTATTGTTTTCTCTCAAACCAACAAACGTGACAAAAACACAACTGACCCAAATTTATTCGACAATGCCGACATTCAAAGTATCAGACTATCGCTAAATGGGGAGTATTATCCCAATGAAAGAATGCAGTTGGATTTTACTAAGATTGATTACAATGAGGCATATTTCAACTATACTGAATTTTATCCTAGCTATATGAATTCGACACAGAAGCATCTTCTGTTGGATTATTCCTCTTTCAAGAAGCGTGCATTGTTTGGTATCGATTGCTCGAAACAAGAAGAAAGTATGAGGGCTTCTACAGTTGATGTAAAACTTGACATTGAAGCAAACATTGGTTTCCCCGAAAATACCAAAGTATATTGCATCATAATACATGACTGTGTAATGGAGTATTTACCCCTCACCAAAATTGTCAGGAATTTAAATTAAAACGTACTGCCGCACTGCACGTTAGTATTCTAGCAATCATCATCATGAGAGTAGCGTTCGTCGACATCCAAGGATTCATCGTGGATGGACACTTTGTTCCTAAAGAACTCACCATCGAAATTGGTTGCAAGCGAAGTCACTACATGTTTTTGTCACCTCAATCGTTTGATACATTAAGTCAGCGTGATAAGAAAACTACGTCATATCTGGAAAAGAACGTGCATGGTATTCGATATTCTGCAGGTGACATAGAATATACCAAAATAAGTGATATATTGGAAGCTAAGCTATTGTATGCTGCAGACTTTAAATAAGTACGTGGACAGCAAAAAGCCGAATTTCTACTAAAGAAATGTCACATTTTTAGTGTGTTTCCCCACATTATTGATGTTTGCAAGTTTGATGGTACATCATGTGCTACAGGAAACTTTGAACGAGATCCAAATCCTTGCCACGCTAATGGGCTATACTCTTGTGCCAAAAGAAATGTAGAGCGTCTCCGACAATGGTTTTTGAATACTATATCACCTTTGTAATGTCTAAATAAAACACAAATTGTATTGAATTGATTTTTTATTAATACTCCTACTCATCAGCCGATATATTACATGACGAATTAAATTTGCGTTTAGCAACTTTCAATAGAATTTCAACTATTAAAACAAATATGGATGCTAATATTATACATGACAATGAAAAAATATTGTTAAGCTCATCTTTCATGTTGCTGTTGCTGCTGCGGGGGGTGGTGTCATTGCTCATATTGAAGTCTTGTATGTTGTATCTTGTTTAATGGATATATCGTTTGTGGTGTCTGACGTCTAAAAATGTGATCTAAGGCACTCGAAATCTCTTGTTGTTGTTGTTGTATTTCGTTTTGTAATCCTTCGGGTACCCAATTAATTGTAAGATTTTCCCATTGATTTGAGTCAGCTATGCAAAGGTTTTTAATTTGCTTCATAACCATTCGCTTATCTTCATAAAAAGTAATGTCCTTAGTTAATTGATTTATTTTTTACATAAATTCCTCAATTCGATGACTGTACTCGACAAAAGACATACCGATAATGATTTATTTTCCCCAACAAATAGACTCCAAGTAAATATATATAGTTTGACGTAAGCGTCACGTGTAACGTCACAATAATAGCAGATATACATTGTTGTACACTTACGATATCTTTATGTCGACACCTTGTATATCGAACGATGTAGTAACGTACCTAACACCGTTTATTCGACTTCAATCCGACCAATAACAGCAGAATGCCTTTTTGACTTCCTGTATATAAAAAATAATCTATAACGTTGTTTGTTTCCGTGAAAATCTGGCCAATAACAATGGAGATACATCGTAGCGTGTTATGGTATCTTTATGTCAACACCCTGTATATCGAATATTAGATTACATCATTCAACGCCGTAAAAATTATTACAATGAGAGAGATCTATTTCAATGATATTTTTAATAAAAGACACTTTTTATTTCACTCGTATATCGTTAATTTAGTTCCTATAGTCTCTTGAATGAGAAAAACTCGTTGATAAGTTTGGGAGTTATCATGCTAACATAATTTAGAATCTTATGTTAATATACACCTTGATTTCGTTCGTTGTTTGAGATAAGGAAATAATGGTTTCCGGTGTGATAATAAAGTGTTTATCGGCTAACATGATTAATTTTAATTTGGGGAATAATTAATATACGTTGTAACACACAATTTGAGATTATTTTATAACATTTATACCTACTCAAAATTATGTGGGGTCACTGACACTCAACGGATGAAGGTGAACCTCAAATAAGAAATTAATAAATATAAGCCGTGATAGCGCAATGGTTAGGGATTGTGGTGGGAACGAGAAAGACGTTATGTGTCGTGGGTTCGAATCCTGGTCGAGACGAGACATTTTTTATTTAATTAAAAAAATATATTCGGTGCTTACATCACAAAAATTACGTCACATTATCCGAGAGCGCTAATAAAATCTACGGGATAAAAAATGGACGGCACACAGCCATCTATAGAAATCTACAAAAAATGATATACGCCATCTAGCGATAGAAATCTACAATTAGAGGATAAAAAATGGCCGACGGATGAAAAATGGCCGACAGACGTAGGTGACGTCACAGTAGCGCGCCACATTCGAATCACCCGCCAACGAGCATAATGTCACTTCCGGTGCGCGCGCAGCCGGCCAAGAAATCCAACATGGCCGACTTCCGCTCCAGAACCGTCATAGTATATCTACTTCTGTGTCGTCTGCAGTTGAAGAATTTGAGATTGTAGTGATAAGGAAAAAGATTTTCGTTAGAAAATATTTTTCAAATTTCTTCGATTTGATTAATCTTGACTATAACATGACCAATTAATTTGTTACGATACCTGTATCAATTTGAAAACTGTTAGTACTAATTGAGATTTTAAACTCCTAATGAGGAAACCCGCCCTTCCATTGAGGTAGAAATGACTTGAAAATACGTGCAAAAAGTGTCATTTTGGAATCAGGAATAGTTGAAGCGAGTTTATTTGAAAATATTAGAGGCGTACGAATTGAGGAAAGTTACGTAAACAGCTTCAATTTCTCTGTTCTGAATCACTTATATCCACAACATATATAAACACATATTCGACAAAAAGGTACTTCAGATAAAGATGGAATAGATATTTCTGATGGATTAAGTGCCATCACCTTCATTGAAATTGATATTAATTTTCTCGTTTATCCAATTTTTTCACGAGAAACTTCTTGATCTTGTTTGGATTCTAATGAATTCGAAATTCCCAATATCATACATTCATAGACGTCAAGTTTCTAGTTCTCAACATCACATTACAAACAAATTATTCCATTTTATGCAATTTACATAAAAAAATCGATAGATACATAGATTGAGAGCAACAAATAAATGTGCTGAAAACAAATAAGCCATCTAAATGGTAACGATCTGCAATAGATAATGCCCAAAACCAGGCCTCAGTGAAGGGGTACGGTCGGTGTCGGTACTAAGTAGATACCAAGTACAAGATTTATTTAAATTATTAAACATCTAAAAAGCTTATTTTTTTAACAAAAATAGATGCTGGGAGAGTCAACTTGTTGCATTTTAGGGTACTGTATAAATATATTCTTTTGTTTTTAATGCTATTCCACTATCTCGTTCTACGTTACTCAACCACTTCTTCAATTTTAGTTATAGCAGCGAAACACGGGCATGTCTAGAACAGGTTTATGAAAATAGAAAGAATGATAGCCAAAATAATGGAAGACCGTGGAAATCATTGCAGACTGTAATAGATGAAGCACTTAAAAAGAATGATATTCGAAGCACGAAAAGTCGAACAAGCTGTGTGTGTGTATGACTGAAGGCATGGGTGTGAGTGAAGTAAAAGATGTCTGGAAAGACAGGATCGTATAGAGAAGAATTGTGAAGTGTTGGTATTAGAGGTTATGGCTGCTATTACTATTAACCCCAGAAGGGTAGTTCTAAGTTTAATTAATTATTGAGAGCAGACAGAAATGTGAATTTAGAAATGAGAAATTTAACCAATTTAAGTAGGGACCTTCAAACGTTGAAAATGAATTGGGAAACTTGCAGAGGATTGAAAATTAGTAGCCCTGGAGTTTTTTTGTTACTAATTTAAAACTAGACTGAGAAAGAACCAGAAAAAGTGAAGTATTTCCAGATGAAACACTCCGATGCTTTCTAAAACTTATCACCTGAAAAACGGCGTGAAAAATATTTTTAATAGTTTCCAGTCAACGCAAGAAATGCATAGAAATGTAGTATACTGTGGCAATTTCAAGACCATACGGACAGAGAATTTATAAAAAAAAGGCCGCAGATCTGATTGAAATGTATAAGGAAACTAGCTTCAGAACGGCATGAAGAACTACTGCATTTAAAAGCAATAATTAATTCAAATTTAGACATAACTGATGAAACCCCAACCAACTTATTAAAATCAATAAGAAGTTTGAGGCTGGAATAGATTTTTTCCACAACCACCATTCAAAATACGCTTTTATACACAAATTACAAAAACTTGTATACGTAATTTCTTTGATATTCGTTGTAAAAGTAATAATTTGAAGTGTGAGAAAAGTAGACATTATGGCACTTTCCCGCACGGAAATGTCACTTCGCCCACGGAAATGTCAATGTCAAACATTATCTTTATAGTGAATTTTGTTGATAGACATAAATATTGCAATTAATGAAAAGTTTATTATCAAAAAAGATACACCAGTCATAACAATTCAAAATTGATCCAATTTCGCTATTACCTATACCAACATTTACTTGATTTTTCTATATTCAATATTAATTATTCAAATTCTCACTGTTTAAAGTTCAAATAAAATATAATTTTCTCTCATTAATAAACGTGATTGTAGAAATAATATTAATTAAAGACATGCAGGAAGAATATTTAATTGCCGAAAGTATAGATTTTGATGCGATTAATGCTGTAGGAGAGCATATAAATTGATAAAAAGTGCATTAACAATGTGCAGAATGCACCCTCTCATTTGAAAGATCTTTTTAAACGAAGAAGATCAGAAGAAAAAGCAAAGGAACAATCAAAAAATCAAAAAAAATAGGACATTTACAAATCAAGGAACTTACTAAAAATAATGAAATCCCAAACATGTTAGAGTTGAAGTAACAATACTAAGCGAAAAGATACTGCCATAAAAATAGGTAACCATTGATAGTAACACTGTGATTTTTATTTTTATTAACATGTTGTTTTTCATGGAATGTTTATTTTTTTATTCTGTAATTTTCAAATAAACTTAAAGTGTCAATAATAATAGGTATATTTTTCATTTCCATTCTTGTGATTATTTTTTATAGAATCGAATTTTGTCTCAAAAAGTATTGTTATTTCTACCTGCTTTTTAATACAATAAATGACATTATTATATTTATAATACCCTAGAGGTAAAATATGTTTTGAGACTTCCCTACCTGACTTTATGCTTGCAGTTTGCAGCTGTACATAATGATATTGATTTTCTGTTCACTTATTTTGAAATATTTCTTCATTTTAAAAAATTTCTTAATCATCAGTATGTAATAAATAAAGTTATTTAAACATTTAAACATTTTTTTATCTTGAAAATAGACAAAATTTTTGTCTTAACTGATCAGGGAAGTGTCATTAACATGTTTTTTAAGTTGTCTCCACTAATTGTTTTCAAAACAATTTTAGTTTCAGACACATCTGATATCTGGTATACTTAACCATAAATTTTTTTCCACATTTTTAACCAACGTTAAAAAACAAACTCATGAATTAGTCAATAAAATGTAAGGGATTTTTTTTTAAATAGCCCTGAGAAACCTGGAAAAGTCAGGGAACTTTGCTTTCAAGAGTCGATAGACATCCTAAGTCAGGCAGCTGTAAGAGTCAACAATCAATTATCTTATATCTGAAAAATAGCAAAAGGAGTCCGTCAACGATGTATTGCAGTTGATGGCATAAAAATGTCTAATTTTCGTTATGCTGACGATACTGTCCTACTGGCAAATACCCAAGATGAATTTCTGAAAATCTTTTATAAACTGGAAATGGAAAGTAATAATCTTGGCATGTTTAACAACTGCTCAAAAACCAAAGTTATGATTATCTACAGGGCACAAAATGATATGCCAGACATCCTACAGCTGGGTCAATGTCAAGTCGTAAACCAATACATATATCCGGGAACACTGATCTCAAATGAGGATGGCTGTTCTCAGGAAATCATTCGTAAATGCGAAATCGCTAGACTGACAACGAAAAGTCTGAATAAAACATGGCAAAACATGACTTTGATATTACCGGTACTTCTATATGGGGAAGGAATATCGTCGATGAAAGCTGTCGACCGCAGGAGGATTGACGCGTTTGAACTATGGTGCTGCAAAAGTATTCTACGAATCCCTTGGGCAGCAAGAAGAACTGATGCATCAATCATTCAAGAAGCAACAGAAACTCAAAAGTGCAAGCTCGACTCTTAGGATACTTCGCGCTTATTCAGAGAAGAGATGAGGAGAACCTGGAGCGACTAATAGTCCAGTGCTGGGTAGAAGGTACTAGGTTCAAAGGGAGGTCTGCTACACGATGAACTGATCAAATGAAGGCATCCTCTGACTTGACAATAAACCAAGCAGCACTCAGCGTTTAGAATCAAGGAGGGTGGCAAGAGACTGTGAAACGAGTAATCAAATAATCCAAATCTGGATCAAGACTCCTCTATCAAAAAGAGAGGAAAGAAGAACTTATTATGAGATAATAGGTAAGTATCGAGGCACCGCTTTGGATCTCGACGGCTCTTAGGATATCTACAGGTATTTGGTGAGTAAAAGAAATTGAGAAAGCCAATTATGTCGGTTCTAAGGGGCCTTAGTCTCATATGAAACCCTTCTCCAACGCAGATTCTCTGCAATTTTTTGTATATTTGTGAACTATTTTAAGACGTTTAAGTAAAAAAAGTAAGTTCAGAAGACATAGGAAATACAATGAACGGAATATTCACTTACCTGCTCGCATCTGTTCGAAGCACCTTTGTTCTGGAAACGATAGTTAATCGGTGCTCTTGTATCCGATATTTCTGTTCCTATTTTTTCCGCTAAAATTAGAATTTTTCTTCTTCTGCTTTACATCTTCATAGAAAACACCGTAAACTCGCACTAATGTATAACTTTTAGCTTTTAACCTGATGACAGGATGTTCATCCTAGAACTGTGATTTTATATCACAAAACATCTACTTTTATAGGCTGCTTATTGTGTACAAAGCATGGAGTAAGTACAGTTAGCGCCGGCCCTATATTTTTATGATCTAGAGTATCTAGGTCTAGTTCCTAGAACTTTTTGTGGGGTAAGTGGGTTTTATTAGTTTGGCTTCAAACTAAAATATTCTGAATAAGTAAAATGACACTATCCATATCCGGAAATTGTAAATTATTCGATAGTAGGAGCCTATACATAAACATCTTCCCATTTCCTCCTTATAGCAATTATTCGACAGTTCTACACTTTTATTTCACAGTCAAAGTGACGTAGCATTCTCAATTCCTATCAATTATTTGAATAGGTAGATATAATTTTTCCATGGTATATTGTGGTTTTTGTAAAGTTACAATACTGTGGATTTTTATGCAACAATTGATAACAATTTTAGTAACAACTTCATGTAATTAACGATTAAATAATAGACTGTTCCAACTCCTATAAAATAAAAACTAAGTGCTAATCTAAAATGATATAATAATGAAAATTTAAGTGAATCAACTCCTATATTACTTTTCAAACTCCAGTATTTGTGATGCGGAAAGCGAATAGGGACCAGTTGTCAGTAGAGTTAGATTTTCAGTGTGATTGAACAAAAACTTTATCGTTTCTCTCAAAGCACTCTTTTTCCTGCCCGGTATAAAGTATTTATTTTAAATAAATTCAAGTAACAATATAAAATATTAAATTTGCTGGAGCACTTTTTTGTATTTTACCTTTATTTGTTTAAATAAAATCAAAAATGTCTATGCACCGTCACTATCGTCTACCGTGCGGTAGAATAGCCTTAATTCGGTTTTTATTTCTGGACAGCGAATAAACAAAGGTAGTAAATTTCCATGGAAATTCCAATTTTATAATTTCTTTATTCATCCACATTACAAATTAAACAATAATACTATATCATATTCCTTTACTATGCTTTTGTGTGATAAACAATTATCGAAAAATGTATGTTCAAGAGGTAATCATTAAATTAACATTTATCATTTGTCCCAAGTTATAAATATTTTACTCTGAAGTAAGGGGGTCTGTTCCGATCACCCCTTTGACTACGTGGATGGTTGTACGCAAAACGAAAGCAAATTCCTGCTTGTAAAATTAATTTATGAGGTATATCTTAAATTATTTCATAGATATAGTAATAAACTAGGTGGGTGATTGTATGCATAATAAAAGCAGATTGTCGGGTGTAGTATTCATAAGTCTATCTTGAATTCTTTAATACAAATATCTCAATAGGTATAATCAAATAATACTGAATTATAACCTTTCAAGAATAGTATGGAGTGTCGAAACAGGAAAGGCCCTCAGCCATATTTATGAAATAATTATTATAGAGATCTGAAGTTATGGAATGAAAAAAGGTTTCGAAAATATTTTTGAATATACAGGGTACTCCATATTTAGGGATTAAATAAAAAATTTATTTTTTCACTGAAATACCCTAAATATTTTTGGATTTTCATAATTTGGCGAAAGAGATAATTTTAATAACAATTACAGTGGGGTCCTAAAGTAACGGATGAATTCATTTTTATGTAATTATGAATGCAAATGACAAATGTTGGAATGCAAATGAAACAGGTAAATTTTAATATATGAAACTACACTTTATTTATTGTATTATTAGGCCCATCTTCTTCAACCCCCTAGGGGTATTCACTACCCCTTTAAACATTTTAAAAATATATGGAGACTTACAAGGAACTAATGCAAGAGGCATACCAAGATTGGAATGATGAAGTAAATAAGAGATTTACTGTTTTCACCTTCAATTTGTAGAATTTACTCATTTTACTTTTTCAAATAAAACTGACTGTTTTTCAATGACAGTTAATTAAATGCGAGATTATATGCACGCTGGAAGTTACTGGCAATTAAAGAACCATGACACAAACAGGAGGAGATGGAGGCTTCGTAGGAAACCAGTCACACGACTGCGAACTGAATGATGATGATGATGACATAATCGCTGTCATTATTTTGAATTATTTTTGTAAGATTGATATATTAAGTAAAAGTTGGAAAATTACCTGATTTATAATATGTTTTCAATTGAAACTAACTGTTTCTAATTGACTCCACTACATATTTATAAAAAAATTATAATTGTAAGATAATTGACAATTTTTCGGTAACTAATATATTATCATCAGAATGACAAGTTACTTTTGACGTGATGTATACTTGATATACAGGGTGTCCCGTATGAGAACCTACACAAAGCAGAGGCGTATAGAGTAGCCCAAAATATGACGATTGGGGGCAATGTACCTCTATACCAACTTGCATCCCTGAGGAGTTATAGGGCATCAAAGTGGGGCCCAACATTTTGAAAAAAATTAATTTCTTTGCCACCCTATAACTTAAAAATACCAAATTTGGTACACTGTATGAGACTGTTAAGAGCATTGAGTAGTGGTAAGTAGAAGGCGATCGAACCATTCTGGGGAGTTAATTAGGGGTGACCTAACCTTAAAATTTCACAGAATTTTTTTAACAGTTATTCGATTTGAAAATTTTCATTTTCATATCATAGATAACTTAATTCTCAAACTTTTTTTACTCCTGTAATTTTGCAGAAAACTTTGTAATTTTCAAGGAAAAGTCGAGTAACCAGAGATATGTTTTCAACAATGTTATTTAAAAAGTTACAAAAAGTCAACAATTGGCAATGAATTTATACATCAAGTTTGTCAACTTGGAATTCAGTTCTTGTAGTAAGTAAATTGTTATAATTTTTTTTAATGAGTGGAAATTGTCATTTAGTGAACAAGTGGATAACCATAAAATTTCACAGAATTTCTTTATCTGTCAGTTGATTTAAAATATTTCATTTTCGTACTATGGATAACTTAATTCTGAAACTTTTTTTACTCTTGTAATTTTGCATAATACTTTGTCATTTTCAAGGAAAAGTCAAATAATTATTAGACGTAATTTACTCCATTCATATCATGAATTTTATTCCAGATTTAACAAATCAATAGATACATTTAAATGAGAACAATTTATTGGAAAAACAAATTAATAATATTGTAGAAAGAACATGAACATTTTAGTTTAGAGAAATTGCTGAAAATGATCACCATTTTCTCTTAGACACAAAATTATTCTTCGCCGAAAATTGAAGTCGGCTATGGCCAGTAGCTGATGATTATTTTTCATTATATTGCATTTGTCTGCAATGCGATTCCACAACTTTTCTCGGGAACAACTGGAGAAGAATGAACAGACTCCTTTAACGCCCCCCCCAAAGAAGATTATCACATTTATTCAGGTCCGGTGAGCGGGAAGACCAATCTTGAGGACAATTATTTCCTCGTCCAATCCACTTATTTGGATATTGGCGGTTTGAAAAGTTTCTTACATTTACACTAAAATGAGGTGGTGCTCCATCATGCATAAACCAATGCTGCAATGTCAATCGTAATGGCAAAGCAAATCGTCAAATAAATCCGGAAAAATATTTTGGAGAAACTCTAACTAAGTTTCGCCCGTTAGCCGGCTTGGTAAAACAACTGGTCCAATCAAATAATGATCGATAGTGCCGACCCAAACGTTAATCTTAAACTCACGTTGGAAATGTCGAGGAGTTATTACATAAGGGTTTTCATCAGAATACTCATGATAGTTATGCATATTTGTCATACCTCTACGAGTAAAGCAAGCCTCATCAGTAGAAAGAATCTTGTTTTGAAAGTGAATTTCCTGACGTGAAATAAATCGACAGAAATTCACTCGATAAACTAAGTCTTGAGGTAACAATTCTTGCACTTCATGAGCATGATATGGACGGAGTAAATTACGTCGAATAGTTCGTTGTACAGATGATCTTGATATGCCACTCTGTCTAGATAAAGTTCTAGTGCTAATATGCCGTTGATCGTCAATTGTATCCAAAATGAGTTCTTCATCTCGCACTTTCATTTGAACAGTCCGTTCTCGATTAACAATATAAAATTTTCCTGTTTCTCGATCCCGTCTTTCAACATTAAAAAATGTTTCACTGTGAGGAACTACGCGATTAGGAAACCTCCTCCTATATTTTCCATGCTTCTTCTAGAGTTTCCTCCACAAAAACCTAACACCAATAACATATCCACTTGTTCACCAAATGAGAATTTTTCACTCATTTGAAAAAAATATAACAATTTACTTACTTCAAAAACTGAATACCAAATTGTCAAATTTGATTTATAAATTCATAGCGAACTTATTAAATAACATTGTTGAAAACATGTCTTTTTCGATTTTTCCTTGAAAACGACAAAGTTTTGTGTAAAATTACAAGAGAAGGAAAAGTTTAAGAATTAAGTTTTCCATTATATGAAAATAAAATATTTCCAAATCGAATAACAGATATAAAATTCTGTGAAATTTTAAGGTTAGGTCACTCCAACTTAACTCCCCAGAATGGTTTGATCGCCTTCTACTTACCATTACTTAATGCTCTCAACAGACTCATACAGTGTACCAAATTAAAGGGTTTCGAAATTTTTGGCCCCACTTTGAGGCTCTATAACTCCTCAGGGGTGCAACTTCGTATAGAGGTAAATTGCTCCCAATCATCATATTTTGAGCTCCCTAATACGCCTCTGCTCTGTGTCGGTTCTTATGCGGACACCCTGTATATTTGGCTAGTCCAAATAGTGCTCCATCTAGTGATTGACATAGTATATATGAGTAGAAAAAAAAAGATTTTACAATTAGAAGCTTTGATATTATTAGCTCTATGGGGATATCCTGGATATCTTTGTCCCATTTAAGATCAGTATCATTGTGCAATGATATAGGAAACCAGGAAAACTATATCTGCTGATCTTTACAATTATTACTTAAGAAGACAGTTTAATAATGGAGAATTCCCTAGATTTATCTGTTCATTGAGGACTTCATATTGTGGGTTTCTTAGGTGTCTCCTAATTTCCAACTCTTCAAAGAAATCCAGTTCTTGTTTCCTATTACAAATATGTAGTATTTCTGGTTCTGTGTCAGGTGTTACTGAATGATTGGTGTTAAGTAGATGCTTTGCGTAATGTGATTTATCTGGTTGTTTTAATCTATATGCTCGTGAGTACTCACTGTACCTAACTTCAAAATTACGACTGGTCTGACCAAGATACACAGCATTACAATCCGGACCTTTAAGTTTGTATATCCCAAACTTTCTTAATGGTAGTATTTTTGTTTTTACATTTAGTTCTACCTACATTGTTTTCAGTTTTGAAAGAAATTGTTGTGTTTGTTGCTGAAAATATTATCTTTGAAAAATTATTAGAAATATTACCAGCATAAGTGATAGGTTTGTGATTATTTACTTCCTTGGGTTGTTTAGGAAATATTAGTTGAAATGCCATCTTTTTCTCTTTTTTATTGAGTAATTTATTTATTCAATGTAATGGATAACCATTGGATGTGGCTATTTGTTTAATTGTTTTAGTTTCTCTATCAAAATTGAATTTGCTCATAGGAAGTGAAATTGCTTTATGTATCATCTAATTGTATGCTGCTAGTTTATGTGACATGGGATGATTGGAATCATATGATATAGTCACATCAGTATGTGTTGGTTTTCTGTAAATTGAGAAGTCAAGTACATTATTACCTATATGAATTTTTAAATCGAGAAAATTAATTGAGTTATTTCCTCAACTTCTGACTTGAATTTAATTTTTGGGTGTAAATTATTAATATGATTGAAAAGCATATCCAATTGTTGTTCACTACCTACAAAACAAGCTAGTATGTCATCTACGTATTTATACCAAAATAAAATATTTTTTGAAATAATAGATTCAAAGATTTTTATGTCCAAACTGTCCATATAAATGTTTATCAAAATTGGTGATATAGGGCTTCCCATTGGTAAACCTCCATTTTGAATATACACCTCACTATCAAAAGTGTAATAGTTTTGATTAATACATACATCAAATAAATTAAGTATATCTGATATTATTCCTGGATGAATATTTTCATCCTCTAATAACTTTTCTACATGTGTTATGCACTCTTTTGGTGAAATTTCAGAGAACATATTGGTAACATCAAATGAAATGATTTTAGAGTTATCTTGTAAGTTGCATGTTTTCAATTTTTTTATTAGTTCTATAGAAATTTCAATTGAGTATTTAGATATACATCCATAGCCATTGAGTATATTATTTAGTCTTTCAGCTAATTTATTAATAGGTCTATTAACGTATGAAACTACAGGTCTAATTGGTTTCGAATCTTTATGTAACTTAATTGTGCCATATAATAGTGGAGATTGTAGATTCTTATTTATCAAGTATTTCTTTTCAGACAAGTCGTTATTTTGAAGTTAGGTACAGTGAACACTTACGAGCATATTAGAAGAACCAGATAAATCACATTACTCAAAACATCTACTTGACACCAATCATTCAGTAACACCTGACACAAAACCAGAGATACTACATATTTGTGATAGGAAACAAGGATTGGATTTCCTTGAAGAACTAGAAATTAGAAGACACTGAAGAGATTCACAGTATGAAGTCCCTAATGAACCGATAAATTCAGGGAGTTCTCCATTATTAAACTGTCTTACTAAGTAATGATTGTGAAGAACCGCATATATAGTTTTCCTGGTTTCCTATATCATTGCACAATGATACTGATCTTAAATGGGACAAAGATATCCAGGATATCCCGATGGGGATAATAATATCAAAGATACTATTTGTAAAATCTTCTTTTTTCTATTCATATATATTAAGTCAATCACTAGATAGGGTACTTTTTGGACTAGCCAAATATATATCAAGTATACATCACGTCAAAAGTAACTTCTGTCATTCTGACGATGATAATATATTATTTATCGGAACAAATGTGAATTATCTTACAATTTTCATAATTTTTTAAATATATAGTGTAGTCAATTAGAAACAGTTAGTTCCATTTCAAAACATGAGATGAGTAGATTCCACGAACTAAGGGTTTATACAGTAAATGATTTATAATATTGATTCGCTCTGTATATATGTAATTTAATTAATATGTGGTAAACTAAAAAGCTTGTATAGTGGTTGAAAATGATATATTTTTGAAAAGTTTTACAAATCTCGTTCGGACGTATTTCTACAAACAGTACGACTCAAGCTTGGATCGTAAGTTATAAAACCATTCTCGGAAATGTTTATTGCACCTATTCACTCTATCATAAATGAAATTGAAAGCCGCAGCCCAAGGGCAAACTGCAAAATCAATTTTTTAAAACCTTACTCTCCTGACCATGCTGAACTAAATAAAATAAGAATCCGTAACTTCATACCACAAATTCCATATGTAATGTACGTCAATTTATTGTTTATTTTCATCTGACATTTTATCAATCCACCATAAATAGTTGGGTGGCAATCAAAACAATTTTTATATTTGCAACACCGTATGAACCAAATAATTATAGTAACTGAATCTATGTTCAGAGATCAAATCGGTAAACTGGTTTGCATTATGAAAAATACCTTTCTTGATTTTGAAAAAGAAAACGATAAAATTATTATTGTTTGATGAAAAGTCATTCTAAGCACCATACTTTAAAAGAAAGTACACTAATAAAAACGATTTTTTGTAATAGTGTTTTAAATGAAACTCACTATTTCTAGCTAATTGCACAATATAATGAAAATTGTTAAAATTCTAAGAAATTGACAATTGTTTCGATAAATCAATATCATCGTCATTCATTATATTGTGGAATTAGCTAGAAACAGTGAGTTTCATTTAAAATACTAATATGAGTAGATTCCACGGAGTAAGGGTCGAGACAATTAATTTCGTTAACGATTTTTTGTTTTCTCCAGAATTGCATTCTGCTCACCTACACAACTCATAAGGTTTGGAAAATGAAAGAATCGTGTTAAGTATGATTTATATAAAATCAAAGTCGACCAGTGCCCGGATGTTAAACCCTTTCTAAATAAAATAGACTCCGAATTTCTTTTCCAAGTCGCCAAATTGTGAAGGGGTACTTGACGGTAATCTCAACCGATAACACTACTAGAGGATTACCTACTCCTGCGCTCGTGAACCTCAAATAACTGATAAACATTTGAAATGAATACGTTGAGGTACTTGCAAGCTGTCGGGGAACACGAACACAGATACATTTTTTGCCGAGAATCACTTTTCTCGACGTCTTGGAACTGGAGAGTCATAAAGACCAAAAATATGTTTTTCGAATTTTTTCTCCTTCACAATTTTTCCACATTTAAGATGTGCTTAGTTAATTAAAATCGTTGGGGCTCTTTCTTTTTCAAGGAGTTAGCTTTTCGGAAAAAATCCCTTGAAGACTTTAAAATATTAGATCTACCTTTTTGTGTTGCTTCCTTATTCAGTTAAGTGAAAAAATCAGTAAACTGTGATCAACGGATCTAATTTTCTCTCAGAAAAACAAAGTGTTCGATCTAAGACGTGAAATTCTCGATATCACCATTTCAGCCCCTCCATAGTGAGCTCTTAGCATGCGAAATATCACTCAAAAAAATGGAAAACAGTACTGATAAATACATCGACAAAAACTCATAACATCGCCAATTTCCAGTATTTTCAGATAAATAGGCTCTTCCTAGACTCTCTCGAGAACTAAGACAGACTCATCTTATCTTATCTTGATGATGTCTCTCTGTCCGTCTGTGCCCACATCTCCGGCCAAACCGCTGAACCGATAAGCGCCAGATTTGGTAAATATATTCTTAGACATCAAAGGAAGAGTTGAAAAACTTTTGGTAATAATTGATCAACCTCTCTAGAGGGAGTGAGTGAAAGAAAATTATAAATGCTAATATATCTGTTGGAGAGAGTTTTTCGGATAAACTGTACATAAATAAAATTATCCAGCGGATCAATGTGCATAACTTTAGTTTGAAAGATTTTTCCATAAAATGAAGGGTTTACGTTTTTACTTTAGGGTCGGGTTAAATAATGCGAATATGCGAAATATTTCGGTTGACAGTCAATATTTGACAAAAACGTATATATATATATAAAATTACTCAGTGGGTAAAATTACAGATTTTCTGGCCAAAATATTTCTCTATGAAACGCTGGGTTTCAAACCTTTTAAACCACTATTATTATTATTCAGCAGATCGAAATACACAACTAAGGCTTCAAACATTTTTGTCTAAAATTACGCTTTTATATTGTTGACACTATTTCAATTTATATTTGCAATATTGGTTTGTACTGGTTTTGTTCTGCGTTCATTTGTTGATAGTTACTATAGCTCTCGCGGTTCCAGCTTAAAACCCCCTATTCCGTGTTTCGATTTCAAACTATTTTGCATAGATGTAGTAAATTGCGGGTGGTATTTGTGGTGGCCAGAGCATATTTTTTTGTTAATAGGTATTAAACGACACTAGAAATTTTTTCGACAAGGTATGATGAGCGAAACGCAAACAGAAGTTTTCTCGCAATTTTTCACAAACCAGTATATTTTTGAAATATTTATCCCTGCAAACAAAATGCTTGATTTATGATCAGTGGTGGTATTTCCTACATCAGAATATCTTCAAATCTTCTTTTGAAATCACCATGCACGGAGTTTATGTGTTCAATATATGTTCGAATATTCCTCACCAAGACATTCTCCCTGTGACAAGTTTGAAAACTGGGAGAATTCGCGACGACTAACATTTTGCTTAATGAATTTCAATTTTTCAATAATTACGGAAATTACATTATTTGTTTTTATTAAATTTAGGCTGACCGCTTGTAACTACAAGTTAATGTTATTAACTTTTATGAACAAATCTGTACGCGATGTCTGCTTTCCATTTGATGGGAATTTCTTTTAAATATAGATCTTTTCTCTCCAGAAACTCTGAAACTGATTCGAAACGTGAATAACATCTTGTTAAACATGCACTTTTTCGACAACCAGCTTACTTCTATATGGAAGAGCAATCGTTGGAAGTCGTTGAGTCGCACAATTGGGCAAAAAAACGGGTATTTAACACATTGCTTCATATTTTGTGAACTTTTTAAATCACAAATTGAAACGATTTGTGTAATCTATCACTCAAATTTTTCGCTACCATGTGTTGTCGGTTGATAACATAGTGAATTGGAATTACTCCTGTTATAACGCTTTGAAATGGCTTATAAAACGACAATATTCCCCGAGGTTCTATGAAGAGAAAAGCCAAGCCGGAAAAGTTTTCGTGGACCCCAATGGGGAACCTGGGCTCTAAACAAACGAACATAGATTTATTTATTTATTGCTGATTAGTTATTATTAATTGGCGTCAAATCTAAGCATTAATTAGTCTCCTTCGCGGATGTTTATAACATGTATATAACAATTAACACGAAAATAGAACTTCATACATTATCTCAAACTATATTCGCCTGGACAGATTAATCTTATCGGTAGTAAGTTGCAAAAGGATACGCTGACTCTATCAAAAGCGAAATAATGTTTTCAACGTTCTAGCTAATGTTTTAAAAGTGTTTCATCTTCACAATTACTAACTTGATTTGTGTATTATTTTACACTAGCGAGGTTTTTTCTTGAAAAATGTGAAATCTGCTAATATCAAACTAAATAAATATTAATGGCAATGATACGTTTCCCATACCTACGATAATATAACATATTTTCAGTGTGGCTTCCACAATCTCTGTTTCCTACGTTTATTGAGAGAAAATTAAAGTTGTGTTCGATCTTGAAAAAAACTAAACGCTTCAAAATAAGCCAAAATTACCAATGCGCTTATGAGTACTCCAACAGAAATATAATTTAAAATGCACCATTGCCAAACGTTCTGATTCAGGTTAATGCGAGAGGACAAATACCCGTTACCACTGTATATGAACAGCGCCGCTTAACCCAATGGATATTGGCCAAACTAAAAAACACATCTTCCGGTCATCCTGAACCAACATAAATTAAATCCTATTTCGTTTCCCGCTAATTTTTTCCCGGCAAATATAGATATTTCACGAAAGAGCAATCTTGAGGATGAGTGGCAAGGAGACATAGATATCGAAAATATTACGGCTCCTCAAAATGTTGGCTCAGGTTCGTCAGGCTGGTTCAGGATGGTGCATTCGCATTATTATGTCTGGCTCAGGTTAGTACGGTTCCCCTATAAATATATATATATATATATATATATATATATATATATAAACAATACTATATTTCCTGCGTCTTCTCATCCTTCGGACGTTTCGGCGTCTCCCTTAAATTAAATCAAAGAGTATATTATATTCTAATGATTTACTTCCAAAGTCCTTATTGAGACAAACACGTAGATACTTTGAAATTTCAATATACTCTTAAAACAAAAAAGTTTTTTTTTCAAAATTTACCATACATTTGCAGCTATTTCTGCATCCGTACATATTACCGATTTTTCTGCATCCGCAAATATACTCATTCACCACATATACAACTCTGCGTCCGATTTCGGGTATTATGTTCATCGCATCTATACTCGATAGTCGAAATTCTGTAAAGTGACTCATCGCTCTTACTGTCCATAAAATCAGTTGCAGAAGCGAACTTCATGAGCGCATCATTTTTGAAGGGTTCTTAATAGTCCTAAATAAAAAATAAATAGAAAATGTTCTTGTACGCTCTGGCGTTTAAATTTGAGAGAACAGAAATACGAAATTATTATGGTAGGTATCATTATGTATATACAGGGTGTTACCAAGAATAATACACATTTTTAAGGATGAGCTATAATAAGATGTATATAAAAAAGTCGATAGTAGAAATTCTGTAAAGTGACGTCATCGGTTATCTACCGATTTGAAGTGAACTCCATGAGCGTATCATAGTTTAAGGGTGCGAATACTGAAATATCTGGAATTTCAATTTTTAACATTTGAAATAATAACTTATCACAAGTTGTTCATAAGTAAGTTAAAACAAAATAAAAAAATGTTTAAAAGTCAATTCCAACTTACTACTACTAAAACTAAAAAAAAGTTGTTTGTCAAGACTAAAATAAATTACCAATAAGTATAGGTATGTTGCGAGGTCACTTGTAAAATGTCTGACTAACTGGAAGCGGTATCACTCCCTGACGACTCCTCAGAATCATCGCTTTCTCCTCCTATATCGATAATGAGTGGTTCCGTCATTACTTCTACACGTATGTCTAAATCCCAAAACTTTATTTCTTCTTTTAATACGTGTTGAATACATTTACGCCAACTCTCAGCAGTAACGGTATGCAGCGCCTCGTCAAACAGTTTCTCAACGTCAGCCATTTTGAATGTACTGTTTTTTCTCGCAACATAATTTTTCACTTGGGCCCAAACCAGCTCGATGGGGTTTAACTCACAGTGGTAGGGAGGAAGTCTAACAACTGAGACGTTGAAATCTTTCGCCATTTCATCGACAACGTACTTAATATAACTGCTTTTATGTTTCCGTACGAGAGATAATAATTCAACTTTTAGCATTGCCTCGTTGTGCGGAATGCTTTTACTCTCTAACCAATCAATTATAACCCTCTTGCGGCTAGCTGAAGTAGGTATTTGCTCCAGTCGACGAGAGTGGTATGAAGCATTATCCATAACTAGCACTGAACCAGGAGTTACCTTTGTTAAAATTGATCTAAACCATGTTTCAAACCGGTTACCATCCATCTCTTCATGGTAATCGACAGTTTTTTTGGACTGAAAACTTAGTAATCCACCTTCTACAAATCCTTCCTCGCTGCCAATGTGAGTGATAATCAGTCGACGTCCTTTCCCAGAGGGAGCTTTTAAACCGGAAGAGAAACCCTCCATAAAGGCTTGTCGATTGCTTCGTATATTCATGTCTTGCCACACTTTTGACACAGTGTGGCCTTCATTTAACCATGTTTCGTCAAGATAATATATGTGCCGTCCTTCGTTACGAAGCTGTCGTATCTGTTTTAAATAATTTCTCCTCCATTCCACAATGTCATTTCGTTCAATTAAGGCACTGTTTCTACTTCTTGTTTGGTAACGAAAATTCATTAATTTTAAAGTTCGTCTCAAAACTTTATCACTGATGTTTGGTAAAGTATCATCAGCTTCTATTACCTTGCTCAATTTAGCTACCGAGGGGATTTTATTCCTAAAATAAAAAGAATGTATTTCCCTACGTATAGCATTCCGTGTTTGGTCGTCCAAAACAATTTTCTTTCTTCCCCTACTTTCCGGTTTACAGTTTTCACCTCGTTCTCTTGTCAAAGATCCGTCCCGCGATTTCTTTAGAATATTGTATATAGTACTCTCAGAAACTTTAGTTAAATAACTGCACTTAATCACAGCGTCACTAACACCCAACTGTTTGTCCATGGCACGCAGTCCTTCGTACACATTTAATATGAGGACTTTTTCTTCCCGAATTAAATTGTTACGACGCCGTTTTTTATCGCCAACACCGCTACACTCCGCCATTATTGTCACTAAATATACCGATATAAATATTACAATAAATACCAATAATAACCGATTTATCACACAAAACCACAACACAAATACTGATGTTACGCTCATGAAGAGAATAAACACCTCACATAACTGTTTACTATCACTGTCTCATTCGCGTAGCTCGATCTATCTATCTCGTTCTCAAAGCCGGAACATTGAAGCGACTCTCCAACATTGTCAAATCGGCGAGTTTTTCACAACAAACTTTGCGTTCAAGAAATATACATAAACACTTTATTTCACATTTCAAGTAAACTAATTATTATTAGTCTGCTTGAAATTTGAAATAAATATATTAAATTGGTATTGACTTAATTACATTGCATCTTTTGTACCTGAAATATTGACACAATGGATTTGAAGTGTATTTATAAAATACAGCATTTCTCTCTAGAATACATATGGCAACTGCGCTTTAACCAAAGTGTTGATTAGATAGCTCTGACTCACTTTACAGAATTTCGATTATCGAGTATACCTTTCTGCATCAAGCAGTGTTGCCAGATATATAAGCGCCTCGAATTTGATTCGTATTCATCAACTCTACGAGAAGAATTGGTGATCAGTATAAGTATATAGTGTGTTTTACTATAGGGTCCCCTACAAAGTTATCCTAATTGGCATGAAAGTTGAAATTGCAAAGAATATTCTTCGTCTATATATGTAACTGTGAAATATTTATTCATGATATAATAACCTTTTTCTTCAAACGTATAATAATATCTATATTCTTTTTGGCAACACAGATGGTAGAAATAACTCATTCTTTCACTAGTAACATAATGAACGTTCAACGTACTAGTAACAAAATAATGAGAAACGATTGCAACGTCTTATAATGGGCGTTGTAACCAAGTAGACAGGAACTGTCATTTAATTTTTATTTAATTTGATGTTTGTCAGTTTTGAAAAGTGTATTGTAAAAATGTCTCAAGAAGAAGAATTTCAATGTACACCTCCGGAATTAGTCGAAATAGCTACTTCCACTATTGGAACACTAATTCCGACGAAATCACGAAAAGTAGGTATATGATTTTGCTTGTGAAAAATTTATAAAATGGTGCAAAGAAAATAGTGTACGAAGATACACAGAAATTATTATGCTTGCGTATTTTACGTATTTGTCAAGAAAATTTAAAAGTTCGACACTATGGGCACAATATTCAATGGTTAAAGCTCAATTAAACATTAAACATAATGTAAAACTGGAAAATTATACCAAATTAGCTGCACTTTATAGCGACAAGGAGAAAATTATACCCCGAAAAAATCAAAAGTATTAACAAACGACCAATTTGATAAATTTCTTCAGGATGCACCGAATAATGTTTATTTAGCAACAAAAGTACGTACATTCTTATTTTTTTTAATATTATTACACTTATTAAATCGTTGGCAATAATATCCCGTAGAAGATTAATATTCCAATTGACAACAATTAACGTATTTTGAATTTAGTACATATATTCCTCGATAGCTCAGCGGTAGAGGTTTTGTGTTCCGTGTCGGAGGTCTGCGGTTCGAAGTTCAACGCCGGCGAACTTTTTTTTACTTATTTCAACGTTTGTTTTTAGGTTATATTGATATTTGGAGTCACGGGAGCCTGTAGATGCGAAGAACTCGTTCATTTGAAGTACAGCGAAATCCAAGATATAGGAAATTCAACTTTAGTAAATATCACAAACACAAAAAACAATAAACAATAGTCATTTACTATATCTGGCGATTTTTATTTGAGCTTGGTCAGACAGTATACGGCACTTCGTCCGG
Organism: Galeruca laticollis; assembly: GCA_963921935.1. Classification (NCBI taxonomy): domain Eukaryota; kingdom Metazoa; phylum Arthropoda; class Insecta; order Coleoptera; family Chrysomelidae; genus Galeruca; species Galeruca laticollis. The sequence goes on along the minus strand of OY998180.1, from coordinate 5,202,779 downwards.
ATGATATGGATCTGCAGCGATCTTTTATTAAATATCAAAACGGTAAATGTCACCGTGTGGTAATGGGTATACATAAAATTTCAAACGTTCATAAAGACGTAGCTATGTTTTTGAAATTAACAAATCCTTATAAATATACAGCACATTGCCTTCGTAGGACTTCAGCAACTATTTTAGTTGACAACGGAGGGGATATTACCGCTTTAAAACGATATAGTGGATGGAAATCCACGAGTGTTGCTGAAGGGTACTTAGAAGATTCTCTTTCCAGCAAGAAACAATCTGCACAAAAAGTACTTCATTGGGAAGAACAACCAAGTACGAGTTCTGGAATCAAGAGAGATTCACATTCAGTAAACCTTTCAAATGACAATATTTCTAACATAATAAATATAGACAAACATCTTACTAATCATAACACGTACACCAATGACAAGATTGTGAATGTCGAAACCGAAAGCGGTGGCAGTGGCCTACATATAAATAACTGCAGTATACAAAACTGCACCTTCAATATTACACTTAATACATAGGTAATGCTTATGCAAGTCATAAGTGTTTTCTTCATATTTGTAATAATAAATAGTTGAGATATAAACTGTCAAAAATATCAAGTGACATTAAAAAATAAATGTAAACTGACAGATATATAATAAACTTAAACTTGACAATTCAATTTTGAAAACGTTTGTAACATCAATTTTTGAAGATTACTATTAATAAAACTTATTTACGAAATAGCTCGGGTGCTTTATTTTCAACGAACTCATAAATTATTTATAAACAATGTATTCAATTTTTTTCTACTTATCAATTGCATAATCTTTACACTTCAAGAAAAAATAGTATATGTCACTCGGAGCAGAAGACCCATTATATGTTTCGCCCAGTTTGCACAGCCTCGGCTAACGCCTCGGCAGTGCAAGAATCTGGGCTCAACAATAATGATAGCCTTCTACTCCTAGTAACATAATGTACTATTTTTGTGTAGAAGATCATTATTTCACGGTCAAAATTCATAAATTCGATATGGCGGCTCCCAGATGACGACAAGTTCTTTTATTATGATTCTAGTCTATTCAAAATTGGAAGTAAAAAAACTGAAGAGAAATTTTGTTTATAAACACACTAAAAATAAAAATAAATAAATGAAAAATATTTTTAAAAATACGCTAGAAAATAATAATTCATTTGATTTTTTGACCTAGGTGGGCAAAAATTCACAAACTTGCTGCAAATAAAAAATAAGTATTTTGTTGCAGGACAAAATTTTGAATCTGTTAACCAACAATCAAGATTTATAAAGACAATAATTTTTATTTTCTCGGGAATTTGTTGAAAAACTTGTTCTTATAAGTATCTATTTTCTTTGTTAGTGCATCTGTCTGAAAATAGTTTTCAATTATATCCATTCAAACTATTGAATACACAGTTAACAAAGTTAAATGTTTGGTACATGTTATAAAAATTCCGATGTGAAGAGGAAGTAAATATTATTTTCCCATAGATCACATACCAAATGACTATCCCAGGAAAATAACATAAAATAAATAAACGATTCTATATGAGTGTTCACTTCTTTGATAAATCATCAATTTCTGTGAATATATATTCACATAACTATTCAGATTTTTGGGATGTTCTCCCATAGGAATGAGGAAACAAGTTTTTTACTTCAGTAACTGTTTGTAAAGTAAAAAGTTTTAGAAAAACGAATAATAAAAAAACATTTTGAATCTAATAATTTCGACGAAAAATTCGTATTCTCTGAGTCCGAAAACCCATACATACCAATTTTGAATCGAAACGGAAAATAATCAGAATTTTCGTTCGCCATCTTGAATTTATGAATGTTGACAATAAATTCATAGTCTCCTATTCCGAAAACACCCACTTACCCATTTTGAATCAAATTGGGACATAATAACAAAACTCGTCTGTCATGCTGAAGCTGCCATTTCGTTTTTTTTAATAAAAATTCCATAATGTATTGTAACAAGAATTATGAACACCTGACAAATTTCAAGTTAATCGGAAGAATAGAAGTGGGTCAAAATTCAGTTGCAAAAATTGAACGAACTAACAAGTTACTTATCTAAATAAGCAAAAAAGAATTAATCTTACCCATGGTTAGAAAAGCAGATATTAAAAAGATAAAATATTTCTCCTAAAATAGAATTTATAACAAGTAATAAAAGTTCGAACATTCATAATTGTTCAAAGAATTCAACAGTATCATTCAATACCGTTCCTTTTCAAAAATATAAGAACATTTTTTTGGATATATTAAAAAAATAGTTATTTATTTTAAAATTTTATAAAATAATTCGATATAGAGAAAATTTATTTATTTTGAATTCACAGAAACCGGAAAAGAATGAAATGCATTTTGTTTAAACACATCTAATATGGAACTAGTTTCAGTAGTTGAAATACCTACACGAGAAATGAAAAATGCAATCATAACATGTTAACAGTAAAACTGATTATAAGCTGTTGATAATAATAATAATAGTTTTTTGTTAAAATAGTCCTAAACTTGTAAAATTGTTACATGATGCACGAAGTTCTTAGTGCAACAAATATGCTTTTTGCACATGCTATACACAACATTCTTTTCTGTAAGAACGAACGTTTCTTTTAAAAAAGTCATGTTTTAAGGTATATTCAAGGGAACCTAAGTATTTATAGTTACCATTGTCATTGGTACAATCAAATTTGATAATTTGAACCATAAATCAACAAACTTGTCAATATTCTTCAGTTCTGTCATTTTGACCATGAATTCTTCAATCCCTACACCAAAAAGCCATAGGTACCAATTTTGATTAGAATAGGACACTAAATCAAAAAATTCGTTCGCCAGCTCGGAACAGAAACATAGTTTCTTCAGATGTGTGAGGTATAGACTACCTCTTTTCCCAGCTGGCAAAAGAATTTTGTGTGGATAATAGATTCAAAAGCTTGCTGCACAAGAATACCTACTTATATTCAAACTGAAAATATTTCGCGGCAATCTTTTGAATCTTTAGATTACACAGTAACGTCACAAATCTGAACAAACTTAATTAAATATCTTTTGGACAAAACCTTCATAATCTTTGCCAACCAATCTGGAATAGAATCGGACTATAAATCACAAAACTCATTCGTCATTTTGAGATTTGGAATTCTGAATAACCCAATTCAAACCCGACCAAAGAAATCATAACTTCAATATATGAAATACATGATGTATTCTAAAAGCGACGCTGAACGGTATACCCACTTTTGAACGTCCTCCTGTCACAATGCAATAATAATTCTATATATTAATACGAAAAATAAAATACTACAACATTGCCAAATCTCATGGCCGAAATTTTAGAACTTTCTTCGATTTTTTGCCTAAACGGTACAATATCGAAAAATAGCATTAAATACGGCGTTAACCACGGTCAGGAAACAAGGTTTTTTACAGCTTTGTCAAAAACGGAAATATAGTAGTATCTATGAGTCTGCAGCTTGAAAATGAATACTCTAAGAGAAAAACTCCTGTAGAGCATTAAATTCTGCGTCCACTGAATACAAAAATTTCTTATAAGAAATAAAAAAGCATTGGTTGTATTTGTAATTTTTTTAGTCTTAAAAAAGAATATAATGGCCAGAATTTGTTTATAACTCGATAAACATTGAAATGATTGATATTTCTTTGTAACTCTATTGAGAAATGCCAATTATGATTTTTAAGTAGAAAAAATTCTTAACTAATCATATAAATGATGGAATTATAAAAAATCCATTAAAAACAATGAAAAAATAAGAATGGTTTCTTCAAGTTATCATAGTCATAAAAGACAATATGACGAATGAAATGAAAAAAATATTTCATTTGTGTACAGACCATTTATAAACAAATCACGTGAAAAAATTCATAACGTTTCTAAAAATGGAAAATTTCATTTTTTGCTAACTTTAAAAAATTATAATAAACAAAATAATCATCTTTTAAATTTTTTTGTATCCTTTTTAGGAGGAAGCGAAAAATTTATAGACCAATTATTTGCCGTACTGGTTTCGCGGAGCTGTATTTTCAGTTAAATCATAATTATAAATAATGGAGACAGCGTTCCTGGAGAAAGGACTTTTCAGTTGAAAATTTCCCCTTCATTAAAAATATTTTTTGTAAATTCCCTAACAATTGATAATTTCTGAATTATAAGCATAAAACTAAAAGTCTTTTTCATCTCAATTTTTTGTGTGGTGTAAAATCATTTTATTGCATGTTTCTAGACATAATTTCCAATCAAATCAGTTATCGCTCATATTTTTAGGAGCTTTATCAAGAGTTAACACCGCTAAACATCTCAACTACACTAAATGCCACACAGTTGAATTAATTAATTATAAACTCAATTCTTTGATCCCATTCATGAGGAATCTGTAAGCCGCATATTTGGTAACCCAGATAATTTCAATTCCCACACCTAAAAGCCCTGTGTAGAAATGTTAATTAGAATAATACCTTAAATCACAAAACTTGTTCGCCATATTGACGACGTCTTCTCGAATCATTGAACTTAACCAAAAAATCTATTTACAAAAATCCTCAGATATCAATAATTCTGAGTAGTACCCATATGTAGTAATGTTATATCAGAAAGTAGTGGAGCTCAAAAGTCTATCGGGACAAGCTTTTGAATATATTATTCTCTGAACTGGATAACTTATGTCAGACCTACATCATTAGATCATTCTCATTGCATTTATTAATGCATACTTATATGTATTTATTTTTTTATTTTTAATTCTCTTGTGATTTCATCATGTTATCCGACCCTAAAAACTCCCGAATACCAATTTCCTGGAGAGTTGGATCATTAACCTATAATCAAACCTTTTCGTAACCAGCTTTTTTCGAATGCACTGAAACAGGAAAATAAGTCCTTCGGATGTGTGAAGTAGGATATTGTGATAACAAATTCCAGGTCATTCCAAAAAAGAATATTGCACGGCATGCTTTTAAATATGTTGATTACAGAATAACTAACGTCAAAAATCTGAAGAAATTATCCCTTAATTTGTGATGAATATTAGCAAAACCGTTGAATGAACTTTAGAATTTTGAGAATTAATTTATAATTTTTCATCTCAAAAATTCTCAAATTCCAATTTTAAATAAAATTGCAAAATAAACGTGATACATACCAATTTTCCATACAATGGACTCAGTAGGTACAAAACTTCTCCGTCAAATTTATTGTCAATAGGGTAGGTAGATGTGGGTGAAATTCGATTGTAAGATTGGCGAATGTCAATTAGATAGACAGTCAGATAGTTAAACCGAATGATTTCTCGTGAACATCTAATCAATCTACAAGAAATCCTTCATGAAACGTAATTCAGGACATGCATAAATAAATCGTAATACCCTCCAGAACACCTATTCATAGTGATTAAGCAATAGTGTGAATCTGCGTGCGAATAGACCAATATATATATATATATATATATATATGTTATATACGAAAAAACGCTTATGTTTAAGTAATATTACGCAATGTCAAACATCAGATTACGATTTCCGTATTTTCATGAGAACGATGCTACGTTGCGTTTTTATAAAATAAACACATTAAGTAACACAAATATTATGTTACAGAAAAATAATGATTTCTGCACTTTCATGGGAGCGACGCTACATCGAATTCTCCATGAAAATAACCGCTGACGTTGATTTAACAAATTCTATAAATTCTTTGACTTTATGTAAAATAGTTAGTTACAATTATAATTTCAACCTATTACTTCTTTTTTATATAACATAAAACTGTGTAACTCAATAAAAATTGTTTTTAAAAAGTTTAACGTGAATTTGTGAATATAACAGTGGCGCAGTCAGTAGGATTCCTAAACACATTTAGAACAAGGATTGCCTAACTAAGTGTGGTGGTTCCTAAACCTTTAAGGAATTTTCAAGTACCAGCTCCAGATCTTCAAGAAGCAGACGGTCTCTCCGGCACCAGGAACACGCAAACTGCTAACCAGGTGTAGCAAAGCTCACGGATAAGGATTTCAGCTGCCAAGGAAGGAATGAAAATATTTACGTAAGAATCATCTCGTTTTATTTTTTTTTTAATATTTTGCAATTTATTCTTTATTTTTACCAAGTTCTATTGTCATAATTTACTTTTTTTTGAATACAATCATTCTAACATAAAGCAAAATGCCTGAAACACGTAGTGCAACAAACGCTAATGCCAATGCTAATACTCCAGTTGCTCAAACCGATCAAGCGTCGAATCTAGAACCTTACAGATTATCAGAAATATTTTCAATAATTCCGGAATATGACGGTAATCAAATTTTCTTAAATACTTTTATAAATGCTTGTAAAACAGCTTACAGAATGGCCGACAACGACCAAAAAGTACTTTTAACTCTTCATATTAAAAACAAACTTAAAGGAAGAGCCGCTGAATTAGTTAATTCACGCGACCCTTCAAATTGGGAAGAAATTAAAACATTATTAAATACTCACTTTGGAGATTCTCGCGACTTAAATTCGTTGATTCAAGACCTTCAAAGAATGAAACAACTACCAAACGAATCGCCTTTAATTTTTGTTTCGAGATTACAAACTCTGGAAGCAAAAATGTATTCAGCTATAAGTAAACAACAGCATTTAACAATAGATCAAAAAGTAGCACAAACACGTCTTATAGAATCATTAACTTTAAATACTTTATTAACCGGTTTAGATCCAAAAATCGGTCAAATTGTTAGAGCTAGTAATCCAATAAGTGTTTTATCAGCTATTTCACGAATCAGAAGAGAACTTCAATTAACATACTATGAAAACCACAAACCTCAGACTAATCGTAATACAAATAATATACCTACTCGTAGATTTAGCCAAAATTCACCAGAACAATGTAATTTTTGTCACAGAATAGGACATACTATAAATGAGTGTCTCACGCGTCAAAGACAATCTCAAAATTTAGCTCAGGGTTCCTTTAGACCAAATCAAACTCCTAATTCACATAACCAAACTGGCCAAAATTTTCAACAAAGGCCACAATTTCAAAATAACCAACAAAATCAAAATCGCCCATCTGTAATTAGACCAAATCCAAGTTTTAGACCTCAAGGACCACCGGGAAATCGACCCAACACAAATTTTAATCAACAAAGAACTTTTCATTTCAATCGAAATCGTGATTTTAACAAACACTCTCATAACAGTTACGACTATTATACAGATGATAGTCAAAATTATTATGAAAATCAAGAACAATACTCCGATAATTCACTTGACTATCAAGAATATTACCAAGAAATTAACCCCAGTGCTCCTGACTATTATACTGTTAATAGTGAAATAGAGGAGAACTATTATACTGCTGATAGTGATCCTAACTCTGATAATGGTATACCAGTTTGCAATACGAATGAAGACGAAACTTTCGATTATAGCCATATCGAACAAGACAATTTTAATTATAATAATGAAAATGTTTATAATTTTGATTCTGATAACCTCCTAAATCCAAATCATGATTATTATCAGGATTTTCGACAGGGCCCTTTACAAACGAAACCCCCAGATCCGCTAAGCGACCAAACTTCAAATTTGTCGATCCCAGACCTCAGTACACAAATTCAAACCATGAGTTTGAACAGTCCAGAATCGGACTGCCTCGAACAGATGTTCATGTAAAAAATACCTTACCGGTAAATTCTAAAAACTTATACTATATTAAAGACAGAACAAACACTTATAAAATTCTAATTGATACAGGTGCTGGATTATCAATTTTCAAACCCAAAACTTGCGAAAATTATAGAAATCGATCCCCTGAAAATGTAATTATTCAAGGTATAACGAACCAAAAAATAAGAGTTAACGAATCAACCCTTATTCCATTTAAACCTAACGATCCACACAGAGTATTCATTTGTAATTTAGATATTGATTTTGATGGATTATTAGGCATGGATTTCTTAGAACATTATAATTGTATAGTTGATCTAAAAAATAAACAACTTATTACTGATTTCAAAATTGTACCATTATTTAAAGTAACAGATAATGAAACTACCAATATTTCAATCGAAAACCAATTTCCACAAATTTACAAAAATACAATTTCCATTGAACCTAGGACTGAACAAATATTTAAACTAAAATGCGATTTAGTTAATACTGATGCTATACTGGTAGGTCAAGAAGTAGAGAAAGTTAAACTACCAAACGCATTAGTTAAAATAAATGAAAAAGGAGAATTTTTTGTTTCAGTATTAAATGTTAATTGTATACCTAAAACTGTAACATTTTCAAAACTTAACTTAGAACCATATGAAATAAATACTGTAAATAATATTCAACTAACTACCCAAGAAATGTGCACCGATAGAACATCGGAATTAAAAAATCAACTAAGACTTGATCATCTTAATGAAGAAGAACGAGACTTAATTTCCCAACTTTGTCATGATTTTTCTGACATTTTTTATTTAGAAGGAGACATACTTACTTTCACCAACGAAATAAAACATTCCATAGATACGCAAAATTCTAAGCCCACTTATGTAAAATCATATCGCTATCCCCAAATTCATAAACAAGAGATGAAAGATCAGATCAATAAAATGCTTTCACAAAACATTATACAACCCAGCAATTCCCAATGGTCGTCGCCCGTGTGGGTTGTGCCCAAGAAGCTCGACGCATCAGGTAAACAAAAATGGCGTGTTGTCGTAGACTACAGAAAACTGAATGAGGTTACTGTAGACGACAAATACCCGTTACCAAACATTGGAGATTTATTGGACCAGCTTGGTAAGTGTCAATATTTCACGACACTAGATCTTGCATCAGGCTTTCATCAAATTGAAATAATGCCTGAAGATATACCAAAGACCGCCTTCACAGTTGAAAACGGACATTTCGAATTCCTCAGAATGCCGTACGGTCTAAAAAATGCACCTTCAACATTCCAGAGGGTCATGGACAATGTCCTTGCTGGAATTCAAAACGAGCGATGTCTTGTCTATATGGACGACATCATCGTCTATTCACCGACAATTCAAGAACATATTACCCGCTTAACAGAAGTATTCAAGAGACTTCAAAAAGCTAACTTAAAACTTCAGCCAGACAAGTGCGAATTCTTGAGAAAAGAAGTCGCCTACCTTGGACATTTAATCACGGAAGATGGCGTTAAGCCATTTCCGGCAAAAATTGAACGCGTCCAAAAATTTCCTCAACCTACGAACCAAAAGGAAATAAAATCCTTTTTGGGACTCGCTGGTTACTACAGAAGATTTATACCGAACTTCGCTAAAATTTCCAAACCAATGACAAAACTTTTACAAAAAGATGTCCCATTTAATTTTGACTCCGAATGTCAAAAGTCATTCCAAGAATTAAAAAATGCTCTTACTTCTACTCCGATATTGATATACCCAAACTTTGAAGAACGATTTCTTTTAACTACCGATGCTAGCGCATTCGCAATCGGTGCGGTTTTGTCACAAGGCCCAATAGGTAAGGATTTACCGATAGCCTATGCGTCTAGGACATTGTGCAAAGCAGAAACCAAATACTCTACGATAGAGAGAGAACCTTTGGCAATTGTGTGGGCAGTTAAACACTTTATACCCTATTTATATGGCCGAAAATTTACCCTTATAACTGACCACCGTCCACTTACTTGGTTATTCTCTATAAAAGACCCCGGTAGTCGTCTAGCACGATGGCGCCTCAAATTAGAGGAATACGACTATCAAATTGAATTCAAATCTGGCAAATCCAATCAAAATGCCGATGCCCTTTCTCGAATAAAAATTAACCACATAAATGACTTTGATTCATTTCGCTCAAAATTAGGAAACTTTAAATATTTACCTTACCCAATTTATCCCGCTCTTGAAGATGCAGGGTCATCCCAACAAACTGAAAATAAACCTGAAATTGACTGTGATGCCGCTGCAGAAGAATTTTTGTCTTTTGAGGAACTTTATAAAACAAAATCACTGATTGACTATTCTAAAATAGAATATTCCAATAATCATCTACTAGACAAACAAAATAAAAACATTTTAACCATTTTTCAACAAAACAATTTACAAGATTTTCATGAAAAAATAATCGAGGACATATTTGAGGAAAACCCCGACTTTTCTTATGCAAAAATTAATGTACTTAGCAGTAAAACTGTCAAAAATAGAAAATACCTTATTATTGCTATACCATGGGATCCAGACAGTATTAGTGAATACTTATTTGCTGCAATTTACAGAAATCGAGATTTATTTAAACCTTCAGAAAAATATTTTATCGAAAATAATCCTGACCTACCAATACTAGAAATACTATCATTTCTACTTTCGGAAGTTGACGTAAAATTCACTATTTGTCAAAATATTACTAAAGAGCCAGAACAAAATCAAATACCTATCATCTTAGATCAATTCCATAATGGCAAAAGCCACCTTCACCGCGGAATTAATGAAACTATTAGGCGAATACGACAAAAATATAATTGGGCCGGCCTCAATCGAGATGTCGAAAATTATATTAAGTCATGCCGGGCATGCCAAGAGACAAAAATATGTCGCAAAAATTTGGACAGTCCCCTCGTTATAACTGAAACGCCTAAAACGCCTTTTGAACGTATTAATATTGATATTTTAGAGGTACCTCAAAAGAATTACGCTCTTACAATAAGAGACGAACTAACAAAATTTTCTCAAGCATATCCGCTTGAAGATAAAAGTGCCAAATCCGTTGTCACTTCATTATTAGCTTATTTTCAGCATTTTGGTGCACCACTTCGCATTCATTGCGATGCCGGTCGCGAATTCAATAATGCGTTAATGAAAGACCTTTGTAATATGTTCGATATTAAGTTAACATATTCAAGTGTCGGTCATCCGCAAAGTAACGGATCTCTAGAAAGATTACATGCTACTCTGCTAGAAATGATTCGATTAAATTTAGCAGACCACCCCAATGAACACCCCTTCAGTATTTTACCGTTTGCTATTATCGCTTATAATAACTCTATAAACAAAACACACGGATTCACACCATACGAACTTGTATTTGGACACACGTCCAGTAGACCTCCCGAAAAATTATACAATGAACAAGAATTAATTACTAAATATATTAGAGATCTAAATAACCGCATATCCTATTATTATAAAATAGCGAGAGAAAAAACCATAAAGCAAAAAGAAAAAGCTAAAGACCGATTTGACAAACATGTCTCCGAAAACAAATCAAATTATGAAGTAGGTGACAAAGTTTACGTAAAAGAAACTCAAATAAAAAACAAGTTAGAAAATAAGTTTAATGGACCTTTTGAAATACTAGAGATACACAGAAATTCCGCAACAGTATTAAATTTAGAAACAAATAACAAATCAAAAATAAATTCCGATCTTATGAAACCCTATGTTGAAAATTAACTTATTTTCAGGTTTCTGCTGCTGATCGGAACAGCAACATGTCAATATAAAATCGAACCCATAAACAATACAGTTGGAATCTACTACCACGACGAAACCAAAATAATGGTTTCGAACGACGAATGGACTTTATTAGTGCATGAAAATATATCAGCTTTTAAACAAACTTTTGAAAGAAATAATAGAATTCTTGACACAATTCAAAATACCTTTACTTCAAACTACTCCAGTATGAAGTCCTTCCGATCCGAAGTAAAATCACATTTGGCATTATTGCAACAAATTACAAAATCTATTGGCGATAAATTTAGTGAAATATCTTTCGATGTTAAAAGACAAAAACGAGGGTTAATTAATGGTATTGGCACCATATTTAAATCAATAACCGGAAATCTCGATGCGTCTGACGGTGAATATTATATGGACTGCATTAATAAATTAAAAACTGATCAAAACCAGATAGAAAACTTATTAAAAAATCAAATGTCAATCACAAGCTCAGTCATAACAAATCTCAACAGTACTATAGGACAATTAAAATTAAATGAGAAAATATTTAACTCAGATATAGAAAAAATTGGAACCACCATTCGACAATCAACAAACGAAATTGCGCTTATCGAAGCCAAATTAAATTTCTTTGAAATTTGCGAACAACTAATGGAGAGTTATTCGTATCTTGAAAATACTATTAATGATATTCTAAACTCTATCACTTTTCCACAGCTTCAAATAATTCATACTTCTATTATTGAACCAGAAAATTTAATCACTGCTCTTAAGAAAATATCAGTAAATACAGTAAGAAAAGGTTTACCGCTACCAATAAAATATTCAAAATTTCACAGTATTTGGAAATAATCGATCTCGAAGCATATCAAACAAATTCAGATCTTGTTTTCGTTCTTAAAATACCTTTGATTGAACCACAAGTATTTACTTTATTCCACCTATACCCAATTCCAATTTATGATAATAGAACTGGATTTCACCACATTTTATCATTTTCACAAAAATATTTAGCGCGAGATGATGATTCTTTATCCTACATTCCAATCCACGATTTACAAAAGTGTCAACAGTTATCTACGCATCAAAAGTTGTGTCGCGATGTTTACGCGTACCCTATAGACGATAACGCGATATGTGAAGCCCGTTTGTTAAGACAATATAAGACATTTCCTGCGAATTGTAAAAGTGCGGTAGTCAACGGACAAGGTTATAATGTGCAAAAACTCGAAGAAAACGTGTGGCTAGTGTCGATTGCCGAACCGGTACACGTGATCATAAGTCTTCCAGACACAAAAACGAAAACATTAACCGTAAATGAAAATTCTATTTTACAGCTATACTCAGGATGTTCCGCTTTTGTTGGCATTACTAAAATACAAGCTAGTACCAGGAAAACTATAAACATTCCTCATGTACTTCATCCCGTGATGGTTGATTACAACTGTTGTCTAGACATTCCAAACAAAGTAGAAGTACCCAAAATAGAACCACTAGATCTTAATAACATTAACTTGAATGATCTGCAAGTGACAAAACACAAACTGGACCAATACTCAAAAAGTTTGGATGAACTCATAAACAAACCGTTTGTTGAGAAAAATATTTCGTGGTTCACATATACTACGATCTCACTCATCGTTGCTTTGATCGTCCTCTACACGTGTCATAAGTGTAGAAATATTAAATTCAACAAATCCCCAGGAAAGCCTGTACCGGACCAACCAAATGATGTTTTTATCAAAATCCATAACATTCTGCCAAAAAGAAGACCCAAACTTGACACCGAAGCCTCTGAGGAAGTGGAAATCGAAAATTGACAATTTCATGGTTTAATGTATACCTTTATATTTTGTATTTTGCGTATTTTCCTTTTAATCTTGAAATCTCTGTATATATTGTATTGTCTATTTTATATTTTATGTATTTTGGTTTTTATTCTCAAAAATTGTTGTTTATTAAACAACAATTTTAATTAAGGGGGTAGTTGTTATATACGAAAAAACGCTTATGTTTAAGTAATATTACGCAATGTCAAACATCAGATTACGATTTCCGTATTTTCATGAGAACGATGCTACGTTGCGTTTTTATAAAATAAACACATTAAGTAACACAAATATTATGTTACAGAAAAATAATGATTTCTGCACTTTCATGGGAGCGACGCTACATCGAATTCTCCATGAAAATAAACGCTGACGTTGATTTAACAAATTCTATAAATTCTTTGACTTTATGTAAAATAGTTAGTTACAATTATAATTTCAACCTATTACTTCTTTTTTATATAACATAAAACTGTGTAAGTCAATAAAAATTGTTTTTAAAAAGTTTAACGTGAATTTGTGAATATAACATATATATATATATATATATATATATATATATATATATATATATATATATATATATATATATATATTTATATATATATATATATATATATATATATATATATATGTTTTATCTCTGGAACACAACACGAACCCAAGAGACTTCCTACCTTCTGTTTCATTGTTTACTAAGTAGTTGGAGCTATTCTATTACTGAGAAACTGCTATAACAATAATCCAAGCCGAACCCGTCGGAGAGGCGAAGTCCAACATAAGAAATACGTGATATATTCTAAAAGAGACACTGAATGGCATATCCACCTATGAACGTCCTCTTGTCACACTGCAATATCAATTATACATAAAAATACAGAAAATAAAGCACTACAACATTGCCAAATCTCGTGGACGCAGAAATATCGAAATGGTGACAAAAATATACGCCATCCTGATATACGCAGAGCGTGAACAGCGCACCAACTCGGAGTTTGGCTGAACTACGATATACGTAAACTGGCGACCATTCTCACAAATGGGCGCCCGGCTAAAAATTTATTCTTCGACGTTTTCGACCATCCTGCATTTAATGGCGCAACAAACTTTTATGCGTCCATATACGAACGCAGAAAGTCGCAGGACGCAGGTATTAATGCAAAAACCACAATGTACGGACGCACGGTTATCGAAGAGATGTAAATATATATATATATATATATATATATATATATATATATATATATATATATATATAATGGATATTTTTGTGGGGATGTGGCAATAAGACTCCAGAGTAAATTCTTTCAGATATTTATTCCCGAGCTTTCGAATGATTTTCATTCATTATCAAGGGCTATAAATAATTGGTCAATGTTAACATTAATAATAATTATATGAAATAATGAATACTTACATAAAATCTATAGCGAATTTTGGAATAGTTGTAAATTTTTATAATAAACTCTTTTAAACATAAATCAATGAAAAACTCAAAAAACAATATGACAATAAACAAAATATTTGATCTTGAACTACTACAATTTTTTATTTTTTTTATCATAAAATTAAAGATTGTTATGAATCTTCTGTTCTTTTTTCATAATCTAAAAGATATGCATAGATAACACTAAGGTTATTTAAATCTGTTTTTTTATTTATTACATAATTTTGTTCTGCAATATATGTTGTTTCCAAAAAAAGGCGTTTTCTATAATTACTTTCTATTGCTAAGACTTTGGCAGATTGATAATCCATAGAATGGCCTTCATAAAACACGTGTTCCGCTAAAGCACATCTAAGAGGATATAATCTACTGTCACTTTTATGAGAGGCGATTCGATTGGTTAGCGATCTTTTACTGTGAACAATGTATTTCTTATTACAGATATTGCAAGGAATCTCATAAACTATATTAGTTAATTTAGTAGTAGGAGTCTTGTCTTTGATCTTACTGAAAATTGATTTTATTGTAACACATTGTTTATTCGCAATTTTGATATTATGTGGTTTGAATACTCCAGAAATTTTAGGTGTGATAGATTTTATATATGGAAATGAAATATAAGTTGGAGATGTAATATTAGTAGTTAAAATGTCACTGTTTTCTTCGTTTCGTATTATGTCAACAGTAATGTCATTTATATTGTCAGAAGTATTATATAAAACATGTTTCAAAAGATATGAAGGATATGAGTTATTATAGAAAAGTTTGTAGAGTATTTTTAGATTTTTATCGTGAAATATTGGATTGGAAATTTTGAGGACTCTGGTTTTCATCTGTTTAATCAAGTTAATTTTTGTATTACGTCGATGATATGAATGGTAATTTATATATCTCCCAGAATTGATAGGTTTCCTATACCAGTCAATCAAGATTCTATTATCATTATTTCTAATAAATTTGGTATCAAGAAAAGGTAAAGAATGTAATGTTCTTCAACCTTCCGATTATATTTAGAATTATATCTTCTTGGGTTCAAAGGTTGTGGTATGAAATAAATATATTAGTTAAAATATATTTTCGAATAAAGATTTATTAAACTTGACGTTTCGCTCTCATTTTAGGAGCATTTTCAAAAGAATATGTATAAATATTAAAATTAAATTACATAAAATACAGTTATTGTGAAAATTATTTTGAAAAAGTCAATAAAATGTCATGAATGAAGTGTCAATAGTAATAGAATACCTACCTTAGATATTTACGCAACGATAATATGTAATATACTCCATACCATGCTTAAACTGTTCAAAAAATTATGTAGGAATGACTACACAATATCTAGAAAACCGAATAAACGGCCATAAATACACTAAAAACGCATCCACAGCGCTACACAAACCTGAACATAACGAAAATCATGAATTCGATTTCAAAAACACAAAAATAATAACACAAGACACAAATTATCAAAAATTCCAAGTCAAAGAAATGATATATATAAAACAAGATAAATTATCAGTAAATGACAAACAAGACATAAAAAACTTGAGTCAAATTTATTACAAGTTAATTAATTAATTTATTTTTATCACTCCCAACATAATATCGTTGCGTGAATATCTAAGGTAGGTATTCTATTACTATTGACACTTCATCATGACATTTTATTGACTTTTTCAAAATCATTTTCACAATAAATGTATTTTATGTAATTTAATTTTAATATTTATACATATTCTTTTGAAAATGCTCCTAAAATAAGAGCGAAACGTCAAGTTTAATAAATCTTTATTCGAAAATATATTTTAACTAATATATTTATTTCATACCACAACCTTTAAACCCAAGAAGATATAATTCTGAATATATATGGCCAAATGAGTGATATATGTCTGAATTTTAAAATGGTTAACCATATAAATTATTTACACACTAACCTGATCAAAACACTGGGAAGTTTTTGTTCACTCCGCTCCTGTGTTATCCCCTGGAATGAAGATGAACACTCTTCAACTTGTAGAACAAACTCTATAGTTTGTACAGCAGGTAAGTCGATGTAATATTATTAAATCGTTTTTTAAACTTGGCTTAGAATGTTTTTATGATGATTATTAATGTTTTTACCTAGTATTTAATACTGTAATGTGGTTACTTTATTGAAATTTATACATAGCGTCCCCTCTCAAAATTCAATTGTATGTATTCCTCACAAATAACTACTATTTAATGATATTTTCTTCTGGAAATGTTTCTGAGGTTGTAAGTTAATGTTTGTAATATGTTTTGACTTTATTTCTAATAATTTCCACATATTTTAATAAAATTTTATAAAAATTTCTTACATGTGTCCATTTCCTTTAGCATCACCTCTCTAACTCCTTTGTTTTCTCAATCAACAAACTCTTGTTGCTAGCTTTGTTATTTTCAAACAAAACACTAACAACTTACTAGATATATCATAGTCTTTTTTTATTTAATGCTTAATATTTCATTTATTGTCTTTATCTTATTCCTATTGTTATTTACTGATCATGTAAAATTTCAAAATAATTGATTACACCTATTTACATGTGAAATATTTCCAAAAATATACCTTATATTTATATACAATGATTATATATATCCCACTTTAAATTCAAATATCAATAAATTCACAATCATTACCGTTTGTAAACCTTTTATAATGACCTGCAATTCAATATAGATTTGGCCTATTATTTATTTCAGTTATAATTTCCAAACATCCTCTTTGCTTTTCAAATAATCAATAGTTCAGAAACATAAATAATTCTATGGTTGAATATATTTCTGCTATCATTATTCCGTGCTAAATGACATGAAGTGAATTGACACTTCTCTTATTTCATTTCGATAACTGTGGTAATTTTGTTTGTATATTATTATCAAATACCCTGTTTATTATTATCTTATAATAATTTTATGTTCTTTTCAGATTTAATGTTGTATTTTCTAGATAATATATACAAGTCATCATTTGTGCTGCTAATAAGAAAGTGAATTTATAATTTACCAAGGAAATGAATTAAACTTTATGACTCATAATGTTTACATTCTGGAATTTAAGGTGAATAATTCCAATATTACTTATGTATTTCTATAGTTATAGGGAATCATTGATATCATAGGTGTTCGATTCAATATGAGATATATTTCTCACTTATTATTATCCGTAGAAAACATGATTCTATATGTTTGAAGAAAGTAATCTCTACTTGTTATTTGACAAAGTTGCAAACTTCATATATTCGTGTCTCATTCTCTTTAATACTTCTTACGATAAGCTTAATATATATATATACATATATATATATATATATATATATATATATATATATATATATATATTTATATATATTTATATATATATATTTGAAGAATAGATTTTTACTGTTTATAATGCTTGTACCCAAAAGATTATTATCCAAGCGAAGCGAGGTGTTTAAATCAATGAATTCAATGAAACTCAATTTTATATTTATATATACATTTATTTACATTATTAATAATACTTATAACAAAATTACTACCTAACAAACAAAAAGAGATGATAAAAACTATATACTTAACATTATCTACAATCAATTCCTACAAAATTTAAAATATCCTTCAAAATAGAATAATTGTAAATTAACCCTCCAATGATTTTTATCCATCTTCTATATACCCAATGACGATTTCGCGGCGCTTTTAACTTTATATAAAGGTTTTCACCTATAATGAGGTTTTTATCTATATGTCTGAAATTTTTTGTTTTATATAATTAACCAAATCGCACCCTCGTACCAAAAGCAGCCGTATTATTCTGCCCGAATCATAATTTTCATTTCTTTCTGCTTTCAATTTTAACACGATTTATTGCAGAAAATACATTATATAAATTTATTTCAAGGAACACTTCTCTAGATATCGTCAAAATCCAATGAAATTGCAACTGTATAAGTATTTTCTAGCGAATTTCCTCGAAGTGGATAGCGCGATATATTATAGACATATTCTTACAAATTTCACCATACTTTTGTGTTATAGAGAGGTATAGAGACAAAGTCTGCGTATCCTTATCAAAGTAATAAGAATACAGCAAAACAAAAGAAAAACATGATAGATTTACTCACGGATTATTATGGTTGCATTATTAAATATAATTTGAGGAAAATTTAAGTTAGCCAAATATTCGTTGTTCAACGTAGTCTGAGATGCAAAAAATACATTAAACTCTAAGTGCAAACAATATTTGAAGTGGTTGATTTGGAATGATGTTTTTTTGACAGTGATCTATTGATTTTTAATGGGGTGACATTGCACTGCAACCTCAAGTTCTATTGTGTCCCTTATCAGAGCTGCACGTGCTAATTTGCAATGCCGAGGTATCCTAGAGCTAGGTGATCCGGAATTTTTTCTCCTCTCCACAGAACCTGCACTCGTAAGTTTCTGCTAGACCTATTCTAATTAAGTGCTTCCTGAGGCAGCAGTGCCCTGCAAGAATACCCATGAGGAGATGTAACTTGTCTTTACTGGAATTCAAATACTTTCTGGAACTAGCGGTATCAAAGTTCCCAAGGAACATTTTGGAATGATCCAGCCCGGGAAGGCAGAGTGCTCCTCTTTAGGTTTCCTCCTTCTTCCAGAATTCATTTTTAAAGGAACATTTTCCAACCCCACATAAAGGCTCGCGGCAAATGAAAAACGTTCGTGCTATTTTCCTGACAAGTGTATTAGTAATTTAATTTGCTTTGATTCTTGACTAACCAGGAATCCAAACTAAAGAAAACCTGTTATTCATGCCTATTTCATCATTTTTTCTTCGGCACTCTCATATCAGCTTCAAGTCAATGACACGAGAGCTCAGTGCTTTTATAACTGCTTTACTATCAGAATGAATCGCCATGCTACAATTCTAAGGGTTTCCTTCTAAGTTCACTTCCACTAAACTGTCAATTGTGAGGGCCAGCTCCTGTGGTGGTGCTCACCACCATTTAATGGTATTTCCTTTGAGAGTTTGGGTGGTGTATTCATTTCCCCAGTCTTCCTTCTTACATAGCATCGTAGTGAAGTTCTTTCCGATACTTATTTTCTTGATCTACTTTGTTAGAAAGGAGCGGGCTCCCTAATTTTTAATAGATATTCTGAGAATGACCTAATGGTCTGATATATCTATCACCAGATGCAGAGGTGTGAGATATGATCTAAAATGCCCTAGTTGAACACGTTATTATTGCTCCAGTGATGCACACACAGGCAAGCCTCTGAACTTTGTCAAAGGTATTTCCCCTGCTGTTCTAACTTGCTTTTGTATGCCAGATAATTGCCCCATACTTAATTTCGGGTCTCACAATCATGGCGTACTACCCTTGCAGTATTTAAGTGTTACCCTCCAAGACTGGTCAGCTAGACATCTGCACGCCACTAGTGCCTTAAATTCTATACTAGCAGTTATTTTAACATGCGCAGTTATTTTGACATGCTTTTACCACAGAAGCTTACTGTCTAGGGATATTGAACACCAGATTTCTATTCTATAATTTCCCCGTTTAGAGATAGGGATTTCATAGCTGGAATTCTACTCTTCTGGGTAAAAGGAATCACTGTATCCTTGTTCGGGTTAATATTCAGCTCCACTGATGGGCACCATTTCTCAGTAATTCTGAAACTCTTCTGTAGTAAATCACACAATGTCCTCTCGGACTTTCCTCCGACTATTGGGTCTATGTCATCAGCATAGCTCATACATTCGAAGTCAAGCTCAATCATACTGTGGAACAGCTGATCTACTACTACTCTCCATAGAAGAGGAGACACTGCTCCCCCTTGTGGTGTCCCGCGAGTGGCTTTTTAACAGAGGTGGTTTGATTTCCCACTTGTGTCTCAGCTATCCTCGTTGTCAACAGTTCATATATCCATTTCATTCACTCCTCGCCTTTTTACTTTATCTTTGACATACACATGAGTTTTGTTGTTGTTTGACATTAAGTCCATTGTTAATTGAATTTTGCAATGTTACTTTTCTCTCTAAATTCTTAATTGTTAATGAAATACAGCGAATCACTATTCTAATGATGATTTGGTACGATAAAAGAATTCTCATATTGAAGAAGCAAAATGTTCAGCACTTTGCTGAATCTGGAGGAGTAGAAGATGGATACCGAACAGATAGACCAAAAACTATTTTATGAATGACGATAAAAAATGTCGTTCAAGTAGCACATCTATCATCACGCAGGATGATGTAAATCACTCTTTGATCGTAAGTACTTGAAAGTAAGTGGAATATATATATATATATATATATATATATATATATATATATATATATATATATATCTATATATCTATATATATATATATATATATATATATATATATATATATATATATATATATATATCTATATATCTATATATATATATATATATATATATATATATAACCAAAAACCAATAGTTATCAGTTAGTCACGGCTGACTAGTTAAAAAATAAAACTTCAAAGAGTGGTCTTTGTTAAAAAACCCTCAAACTCGTGGGGATAGCAGCCAAAAAAACTTTACAGGTTAGAGATAAAGTGAATCAATTAGTACATTACCTAAGCTTTCGAAGATCATTGTCTTTATTTTCAAAGACTATAATAAACCAGAAAGAAAAAACCGGTTAATTTAATAAAGAAAATAATTTTTGAAATCATTACGACTTACTTGTGTGTTGATTTAAAATTAAACTCAAATTTCACAAATTGCAGGAAAACCTTCATACACTAAATACAAAAATGTCGACTAAATCTAATTTCTCTACTACATATAGTAATGAGAGCCAGGATTTTTTTCCTGTTTTTTAAAACCGAAAGACGTACAACAAGAAACGAACTGATTTTGTTGAATATATATTTCAACGTGAAATCGACTGCTGTCGAAAGGTAGAGTTACGGGGGCAATTGAAAGGTTAAAGTAAAAACATTTAATAAAAATCTAAATTCCTCAGCAATACTTTTATGTTTTTTGGTTGCTTTGGTGAAAACTTCAAAGAAAAAACAACAATAGATCAATGTCCACACCTACGATCACGACAAGATTGAATAATTACACTTTTGAATTTAACCATACTATTGTCTGACAGCTGCCACCTGTCTTTTGCAAAATTGAAAAAATTGGCATGACGAAATAAGTCAACAGTCAGTGAACACTCAAACCTCTCACATTCGGTATTCCCAAACTGTCAACCCATTCCAGCATTACTATTATTAGATAAAAAAGCCAAACAAAACCCACCCGCAAATACTAACGATCTCCACTTTCGTCTGATGTTAATTTCCATGAAAATCAATATTAATAATTTAAAATTCTCATAACAATAATAATGTCAGTTATGAAAAGGGATGTAAGATCTGTAACTTCTAACACATGGAAAGGACCCAACCTCTCACGTTAATGCCCGACTGTTTGGAAATCATTCGCAACTGAGCCGTGATAGCCATAATGTATAAAAAAAAATTGTTTTCAAATGAAATATTAAATAATGTTTGTATTGTCAACACTCGACTGACCTGTCACCTCAGCCAACCATTAACTCAAAACACTAATTTGGGAATCAATCTCCTCGCTACCGGAGTGGACATTATTAAAGTGCAACAAATATGTGTAAATCTTACTAAGTTACTCAATGTCAGACCTTCTATCCATTGGTTCCGCAATGTTATTAATATGATACATTTCTAAAAACTTTCTTTTGTTATAGTTTCTTTCTACATCAAGAATCTTTACTTTATCAAAATCTATATGGTGGAACTCATCTATAACATGTTCTGATAATGCACATTTCCGCTTTTTTAGCCTAGCATCGCTTTTATGTTGAACACAACGTGATTTCAAATTCTGAGATGTCATTCCTACATACTTTTTCTTACAATTTTTAAAAGGGATACTATATATTACGTTAGTTTTCATCATGGAATCCTCCGGTTGTTTTAACTTAGTAAAAAGAGACTGTAGAGGTGTACACTGTTAAACAATTATACTTACTATCAAAAAATTAATAACAATTCTAATTCAACAATATTACAACAATCGCAAACATTGGTTAGGAAATTTTCGGAATTTTTCGATGACGAAGATAGAAAACGATTAAAAATGAGCTCTTCAGTTATTCCAAAGTTTTATGGACTACCAAAGATTCACAAAGAAACATTAAGTTTGCGCCCAATTATCTCATCTATAGAATCACCTAATGAGAAAACTGCACAATTCATAACTGATAAACTTACAGTATCTTATAATAGTGATAACAGGTTTTTTGTCAGAGACTCTTTTGAACTTGCAACGTTTATTCAAAATTATCAGTTACCTACCAATTATGTAATCATTAGTTTAGATGTTGTGTCACTTTTCACTAATATACCAATCAATTCAGTAAAAAATAGTATTACCAAACATTGGAACTCCATTCAGGATTCTTGTAGATTAAATATTGACCAATTTTTGGAATTAGTAGACTTTGTGTATAACACTTCTGTTTTTGTTTTTAATCATGAATATTATAAACAAGTTTTTGGTACACCAATGGGTAGTTCTGTATCACCCATTTTTGCGCAATATGTCATGGACGATTTGATCGCTGAGTGTGCTGGGAATTTACCTTTTGATATTCCTTTTATAACGTAAGTCGTAATGATTTCAAAAATTATTTTCTTTATTAAATTAACCGGTTTTTTCTTTCTGGTTTATTAGAGCCTTTGGAAATGAAGACAATGCTCTTCGAAAGCTTAGGTAATGTACTAATTGATTCACTTTATCTCTACCCTGTAAAGTTTTTTTGGCTGCTATCCCCACGAGGTTGAGGGTTTTTTAACAAAGACCACTCTTTGAAATTTTATATATATATATATATATATATATATATATATAAAATATTGGTTTTTCTTTAACCTTATATATAATTTTATTTCCATTTTTCATGGGCATCAGGTTATAAACGTAAATTCTGTATCAATTTCTGTTTTTATTGACGCTTCGCTCTCTAATTCGGAGCATTTTCAAAAAATGTTTACATCGATATCAAACAATAAAATGAAAACGATTGAAAGATTAAAATTGAATGTACACACAAAGACGAAAAAAATAATTTCAAAAATAATAAAATCGAAAATACCTGCCTTAGAAACAACTCTTTACAAGAATCTAAGCCAGATATATTATAATTTATTATAATAATAACATCAACATGTTGAATGTCCCTGGTATATTGTAAAGAGTTGTTTCTAAGGCAGGTATTTTCGATTTTATTGTTTTTGAGATTATTTTATTAGTTACCAGTTTTTGTCGTCTCTGTGTGTAGATTCAATTTTAATCTTTCAATCGTTTTCATTTTATTGTTTGAAATCGATGTAGAGTTTTTTTGAAAATGCTCCGAATTAGAGAGCGAAACGTCAATGGAAACATAAATTGATACAGAATTTACGTTTATAACCTGATGACCAAGAAAAATGGAAATAAAATTATATATAAGGTTAAAGAAAAACAAATAATCAATAATTTGCAAGGGCTTAATTGCAAAAACAATCCATCATGTCATTTTACGAGAATATTCAGCAACAATATGGCAGAACAGTTGTAGCAGCAATGAAAACTATAGCGAGATCATATCAGAACCTTGCTAGCCAACGAAATCGGAGGATATTCCTATTGCGATGCAAGGACAACAACATCCAGTTTTTAAATTTTAACGTGTCTCACATAAATGTAACAGGTACGTGCCTTAGAAACAAATCAAACAATATTATAAATAACACTAAATTTAAAATTGTAAATTTAAGTATTTCTGATACAATACAAAACATAAAACTATGGAATTCTTTAATTACAAATGAAACTAATAAAATAATCAATATTATTCCTGAGAATATCCTTGAACAATTTTTAAAATTGGAGAAAGATAAATGTGAAAAACAGTTTAACGGAATTAAAGAAAAAAATGGAAACTTAATAAATCAATTGCACAAACCACGTGCAAAGATTTTGAAATTAACAAAACAAAATGGATTGAAAATCTATCAATTACAGATATACAGATATACCTGCCGATATAGCAGATGTGTTGGCGTTGGGTAAAAATTTCGCGATTCCATACAATACCGAAAATGAGCTAGCCTGCACAGAGTATATTGCATGCATTGAAACCGCGATTGCAAATCAACCTAAACACACACAAAATATTATTAGGGCCGAAGCTGTTAATGCTATCACTAACCACAAAACTAAACTTCGTCATTACAAAGGTAAAACCAACAATAAAATACAGAAAGATATACAAAAAAAAATTTAAAAAAACCAAACATTTCATTAATAATCACCCTCAGATCACGGTACTACAACCTGATAAAAGTAATAAAACTGTCATAATGAACACTACAGATTATGACAAAAAAATGAATGAAATACTAAATAATACAAATGTATATCAAAAAATAAAAACTGATCAAACGAAGTCCTTTCAGGAAAAAAATAATAAATTTGCTAAAAAGCTTTTGGATAATCAATCAATTGGTGCAACGGAAGCTAAGCAATTACAAACACATAATGCCATACCGCCAAGAATTTACGGTTTACCTAAATTACATAAACCTGACATACCATTACGGCCAATAGTTTCTTATGTTCAATCCCTCTTTTACAAACTGTCTAAATATTTATCAAACTGTCTCTCACAAATAATCAACAAGAATGAATTCTATATAAAAGATTCGTTTACACTTAAACATTTTTAGACACTGTTGAAATACCAAACAATTATAGCATTATTTCTCTAGACGTAGTCTCAATGTATACCAACATTCCTAATGAACTAATAACCCATATATTAAAATATAATGGAGATTATTAAAAGAACACACAACTCTCACATATGAAGAATTCATAGAAGGAATAATGCTAATCCAAAACAATAATTTTTTTCAATATATAAAAGATTTTTTTGAACAACTCAATGGGTGCACTATGGGTTCACCAATTTCATCAACCCTCGCACAAATTGTAATGGAATACCTTGAAGAAACTGTGCTTAACCAAATAAATTTCAATATATTATTTTTTATGAGATACGTTGATGATTGCTTGGCTGCCGTTGCATCCAATGAAATAAATCATATATTGACTGCTTTCAATAATTTTCATCCAAAGCTCCAATTCACAATAGAAAGCGAACAAAACAATACCATAAATTTTCTGGACACTTATTAAAACTAGAGAAAATAAAATTACAACAAAACATTTTTTCGAAGAAACATCATCAGGTCGCTACTTGAATTACCACTCCCACCATCCTAATTCCCAAAAAAACAGCGTAATCATAGGATTAATAGATAGAGCCGTCACACTTACATCACCTGAATATCGTCCAGAAATTTTATATCAAACAAAAAGAATATCACAAAACAATCACTATCCATCCAAACATATTGACAAGATTATTAAACAACGCACACGTAAACAATACAATAGTCAAATCCAATCAACACAAACCATTACACGATCCCCTCTTACATACATCGCAATGCCATACACAAATCAACTATCAGAAAAATTAAATTATATATTATCTAAACATAACATAAAAGTTTGTCATAGGGCACAAAATACTCTATCACCATTGTTCTCCAAAATAAAAATTCAAATAAATGCTTCACAAAAATCTAACGTCATATATTCTATACCATGTTATAATGCGTATTGCCCAGGTAAGCCCAAAGGAGACAGAGTTCGATTAAATTAACTGATTCATTTCTAAAGATATTATTTACAAAGACAAAATTAAACTAAAATATAATATTCTATGTATATATATATATATATATATATATATATATAAATTTCGATTTTCTACTACACCTGTTTTAGTCGAAATTTCAATAATTTCGACTTATTGGCCTGACCGTTCTTCGAAGGGCAAAACAACTACATTCCTGGCTAATACCACGCAGAATATTGAATTACATCCCCTTCGAAAAACGTGACGTCGATCGGCCATTTTGCCGATACGGACATCTGTGGTGATTCGCAACTGATAGCGGAAGAGCATAGTACACTTACGCGTTTCGACCTTCTTGGGTCTCTTCAAGAGTGCCGTAATGCCTTCCAGTTCAGAATCTCTAATCCGAACTGAAGATTACACCCTCCGACAACCTCTCTTGGTTCGTGTAGTTACACAAGCGAGAAGTAGTCAGTTGGCGCCATCTTCACTTTCAGTTGCGAACCAACACCTCAGATAAATGCGACCGTATTAGTCGTATTAAATAAAAATGAATATAATTTCATAAAATACGAGGTGCTATATGAAATATAAATTTCGATTTTCTACTACACCTGTTTTAGTCGAAATTTCAATAATTTCGACTTATTGGCCTGACCGTTCTTCGAAGGGCAAAACAACTACATTCCTGGCTAATACCACGCAGAATATTGAATTACATCCCCTTCAAAAAACGTGACGTCGATCGGCCATTTTGCCGATACGGACATCTGTGGTGATTCGCAACTGATAGCGGAAGAGCATAGTACACTTACGCGTTTCGACCTTCTTGGGTCTCTTCAAGAGTGCCGTAATGCCTTCCAGTTCAGAATCTCTAATCCGAACTGAAGATTACACCCTCCGACAACCTCTCTTGGTTCGTGTAGTTACACAAGTGAAGATGGCGCCAACTGACTACTTCTCGCTTGTGTAACTACACGAACCAAGAGAGGTTGTCGGAGGGTGTAATCTTCAGTTCGGATTAGAGATTCTGAACTGGAAGGCATTACGGCACTCTTGAAGAGACCCAAGAAGGTCGAAACGCGTAAGTGTACTATGCTCTTCCGCTATCAGTTGCGAATCACCACAGATGTCCGTATCGGCAAAATGGCCGATCGACGTCACGTTTTTCGAAGGGGATGTAATTCAATATTCTGCGTGGTATTAGCCAGGAATGTAGTTGTTTTGCCCTTCGAAGAACGGTCAGGCCAATAAGTCGAAATTATTGAAATTTCGACTAAAACAGGTATAGTAGAAAATCGAAATTTATATTTCATATAGCACCTCGTATTTTATGAAATTATATTCATTTTTATTTAATACGACTAATACGGTCGCATTTATCTGAGGTGTTGGTTCGCAACTGAAAGTGAAGATGGCGCCAACTGACTACTTCTCGCTTGTGTAACTACACGAACCAAGAGAGGTTGTCGGAGGGTGTAATCTTCAGTTCGGATTAGAGATTCTGAACTGGAAGGCATTACGGCACTCTTGAAGAGACCCAAGAAGGTCGAAACGCGTAAGTGTACTATGCTCTTCCGCTATCAGTTGCGAATCACCACAGATGTCCGTATCGGCAAAATGGCCGATCGACGTCACGTTTTTCGAAGGGGATGTAATTCAATATTCTGCGTGGTATTAGCCAGGAATGTAGTTGTTTTGCCCTTCGAAGAACGGTCAGGCCAATAAGTCGAAATTATTGAAATTTCGACTAAAACAGGTGTAGTAGAAAATCGAAATTTATATTTCATATAGCACCTCGTATTTTATGAAATTATATTCATTTATATATATATATATATAATTACATATACATATATATATATATATATATATATATATATATATATATATATTATAATATATATTTATGTTACTTTGATAATTTTATCTATGATTTATCTATATTTTTTATACTGTTTATGAATTGTTGAATTTGCTAGCTCAGGTTAAATATGATTTGTTTTATTTATTTATTAATTTAACGGAGAACATGAGAAACTTACTCTCGTTGGGTTCATGATAATTAAAATATATGAAATTTGCATTTATCAAATATTACCTTACCATTGTTTCCTACAAAAATAGTGTAAGTGTTAGCGCGGAACATACCCATTCAACCTCTATGATATCATACCTTTGTCTATCATCAATATATGACATAAATAAAATGCAGAAGAGTCAAAATTTAGTATATATAATTATGAATCATCGAATTGAAAAACATTATCACTATTAAGGAAAAAAACTTCTGTTAAACAAATTATTATTACAAACTACTATATACAAATTGAAAATTCTTATACTTAGAAAATAGTTATACGTGAAATTTGGCCAAATTAGTTATATATATGTCTGAATTGTTTTAAATGGTACCATATAAATTATATATACACTGACCTGTTCATAACACTTGGAAGTCTCTTTATGTGCACTCTATTCCTGTTCTCCCCTCCTGGAATGAAGCTGGACTCTCTTCAAATTGTGGAAATAAGTTCACTAGTTTGTATCGCAGGTAAGTCAATATTATTTATTAAATTGTTCTTCTCACTTGACTTAAAATGTTTTGCGATGATCCTAAATGCTTTTAATCAAATACATGAGACTATCATGTAGGAATTTACTTAAAATTTACGCATAGCGTCCCTTCTCAAATTCAATAGTTGATAATTTCCACAAATAATTGTTATTTAGAAATATTTTCTGCTCTAAATGTTTCTTAGGTTATACTTTATCATTTATATTCAGTTTTTTCTTAAATTTCGAACAATTTTCACTTATTTTAGTCAAATTTTTAGAAAGATTTTCTTACATGTCCATTTTCCTAAGCATCACACCACACTCTCCTTTGTTTTTTAAATCAACAAACTTTTGTTGCTAGTCTTGTTATTTGAAACAAAACACTACTGAGTTGCTAGATATTTCATAGTCTTTTTATTGAATGTTTAATAGTTAATTTAATTGTCTTCTTCTTATTCCTATTGTTATTAATTATTTGTGTAAAATTTCAAAATAATTCATTATACCTATTTGCATGTGAACAATTTCCAAAATATATCTTATATTTATTTACAATGATAGTATCTATCCCACTTTAAATTTTAAATATCAATGAATTTACAATCATTACGTCCTTAAAATCTTTCATAATGCCTTTCAATTCATTTCTTATATATAATTTACCAATTATCTCCTATGAACTTGTCCTATTATTTAATACAATTACATATTTTTAAACATTCCATCCGCTTTGCAAATATTCAATATTTCAAAATTCTAACTTACTTCTGTGGTTGAATATATTTCTATGTTTTAGTTCTATGCTACATGACGTGACGTTGTATGTAGTGACAGTTCAATGATTTCATCTCAACAAATGTGATAACTTGTCTGTATATGAGTATCAAATATCCTGTAATAATAATACTTTCATGTTCTTTTCAGATTCATTTTGATATTCTAGATAGAATATACATATGATCAACTATGCTGCTAATAAAACAATATGAATTTATAATTTACCAGCGATGGATTAAAATTTATGACTCATTGTTTACAATTGAAATTTAAGGTAACGATTTTCAATATTATTGATGTATTCATATAGTTATAAAGGATAATTGATATCATAGGTGTTTGATTTGGTATGAGATATATTTCTTACTTATAATTATACGTATAAATGATAATTCTGTCTGTCTGAAGAAATTAATCTCTATTCACCATCTGACAAAGTTCAAATTTCATATATTTGTGTCTCATTCTCTTTAATATTTACTACGATAAGTTCAAATCCCCTCAAATTCAAATTTAATAAATATTGACATGGTTAATTTTTGTTTAAATTTCAATTTCCCCAAAAAACAAACTTATCGTTCCTTCACTATTTACTAGAAAAATAATTAAAAACTTCTATACTAATTCTTGGTTGTGTAATTATCCTACCTTAATCTACTATTTACAAAAAACATATTTTATATGAGTTTAAATACTTGTAACATTATCTATTCCTCATGTTTCACTACATATTACTCCAGAATAGAATTTATAGATGTGTTCTATGTTAAAGATACCCCTTAATATTTTAGTACCTGGATATATTAAACGATAACTGTTTTTACCGTTTTCAGTATCTATGATATACGGACCTTCGAATGGATATAATAATTTAGCACATTGTTCTTCATCTTTCTTTGGCATTCTTAAAGCTTTGACAATCACCATATCACCCTTATCAAACTGTGTTATCCTACGTTTCTTTTTATCTTGTCTTTTAATATACTTCTCAGCATTCCGTATAATTCTTCGATTAACCTTTAGGAGTACACTTGTCATTGTTGACTGTCTGTTTAAAATCCAGTGACGTTCTGGTTGTATACCCTTCATAATAAAAGTTGGATTCTCACCCGTTACTCCGTTTAGTAATTCGTTTATGAATTTTTCTATTTTAAATCAATATTCACATCTTCAAATGCAGATTTTGGATTCTCATCTATGATTATTCTATTAATATTTCATAAAATATACTCAATTTGTCTCATTGTCAATTCAAATATTCATAACATTCCTACTTTTAATTCTCCCTACTACTTATATCCGTACTAATACTTGCTTATATATCATATTCATATTTCAACATTTTCATTATACTTTATTTTATATATACTCATCATTTCATATTTCATTTTACATATTCATTTTTCATTATAATTAAACATTTCTTAAATTCATATTTATATATCTCAGTATTAATTTCCTTATTCTTCCATATACCTCCAAATATTCTATAAATATCAATTGACATCAAAACATCATCTCATATATTCTAATCCATATAATTCATCTAACTATCTCCTTTCTTCTCGTTTGTTTAATTGTTGTGTCTTATTCCATTTATTTTCTAAGGATGTAAGAATCTATTTAATATTTTTAGTTGTACACAATTTCATCCCCTCCATCTTATATCTTCCTGTTTTACTTCTATATAACGCCAGTACTTCATCTAATTTATTTATCATTACTTATTTGTTTGCCTTTTTTGAATTTCCCTCTGTATACTCTAAACTATTCATTCCATTCCTAAGTTTCACCTAATAAGTTTCGATTCATATTATATGATATGTATTATATATATATATTTTTTTCTAGATTCATAATAAAGAAGTGTGAAGAATCGTTTGGAATATCATCTGTTCAATCAACAAAGAACACGATCTATCCTATAATATTATCTAGCATGATATACTTAATTAATATTGAATTTTTTTTAATCTATACTTATGTCTATTATTTTATTTACAGCTTTTTCTGACCTAACCTATCTCTATCTTTGTACATTGTTTATAATAAAAAATTAATCTTAACATCATTTCTGTTTTTTCTAATTGTTATGTGATACTAATAAATTTATCTTCCAGTTTATTTTATTATCCTTTTCCTGTTCATTCCATAGCTTTTTCGTTTCCAAACTTCCTTCCAATCATCATGGTATACTATTTAATTTGCTATTCTTTTCCTAACTTTTTTCTGATGTTCTTCTCTTGTTGTTTGTTTCTCATTACACTTCTGAATCTTCTTTCCGTTCTCTATCATATCCTCCTTAATTTTGCAGTCCCGTATCTCATTAATTCCTTCCAATAAATCCAATAGAATCTGTGTCTCCAATTCTCCTGCCTTATTCATTTCACTTATTATTTTAATGAAAGCATTTGTGTATATTATCATCATTTTATCATCACATTTTATTCTTGATAGTACATTATAATTGTAAAATTCTCCTAGGCATCCCATATCTCTTACATTTCCTCTCATATTTGCTCCTATATCTTCTACTGTGTCTCTTAATATTCGGTTCATCTCTTGTACTTCCTTGTTAAATTGTCTGTCCATGATTTGACTCCTTTTTGCATATATTTCTGTCGGTTTTTTTATTCTACTATCCAAATCTGTGATTACTTTATTTAATTTCTCTTGACAATGTTGATTTACTTCTTCAGTTGCTTATTCCTGTAATTTAATGTATCCCACTTCTTGAGTTTCCTTCTTAATTTCTTCTGTCCCCTCTGTGATTTTTGTTAACTCCTGGTTATTCTTCTCAATATTCTTAATTTCCTTAATACTTTCTGGTTTCATATCTTCAATTTTCTTTTTCAAATTATTATCTGTTTTCTGTTCCATAGTATCCATATTTTTATTTATAGTCTCATTCAAATCTCCCCTCATATTGTTCATATTTTCATTGATCTTGTCCGCCTTACCATTCGTTTCTACATTTATGTTATCCATGTTGCTATCCATATCGTCTAACATCTTATCCATTTTATTATCTATGTTCCCCTCCACTCTGTTAAAATCTTTCCCCATACTTTTTTATCCTCACATATTTCGTCACACCAATTACTCATACTTTCATTAATTCGATCTAACTTCTTATTCATCTTTTCTCCAACACTATCAATATTATCCCCAAATCTTCTAAAATCTCCCCTCATATTGTTCATGTTTTTGTTTAAATCTTGCTCCATTTTCTTCATGGTTCCCCTCATATCTTTTCTGAAACTATTTATGGTATCCTTTATACTGAACAAAAGTTGCCATATCTGCTCCGATTCCTCTTTTGTTCTTTCTCTCGTTTCCTGTCTCCTATACTCCTGTTTTCCATTTTTCAGTGTCCTTTTTCTTTCCATTGTTGATATTTTAATAATATAATCAATAAAATTTTAATATTGTTTATATATAATTTTAATTATTCTCCTAACAAAATCCTACCAAAAAAGTTTTTTTTTAATTCGCACCTCACGTTTTTGGTGTCAATTATAATTATATTTTATAATATTATTGGATATCTAATTGCCTAATTGCCCCACGTTTCGGGTGCCATTTATAATATTATTTAAGTTACTTTAGTTATTTTTATTTATAATTTATCTATGGTTTTATACTGTTTATGAATTGTTGAATTTGCTAGCTCAGGTTAAATATGATTTGTTTTATTTATTTAATAATTTAACGGAGAACATGAGAAACTTACTCTCGTTGGGTTCATGATAATTAATATATATGAAATTTGCATTTATCAAATATTACCTTACCATTGTTTCCTACAAAAATAGTGTAAGTGTTAGCGCGGAACATACCCATTCAACCTCTATGATATCATACCTTTGTCTATCATCAATATATGACATAAATAAAATGCAGAAGAGTCAAAATTTAGTATATATAATTATGAATCATCGAATTGAAAAACATTATCACTATTAAGGAAAAAAACTTCTGTTAAACAAATTATTATTACAAACTACTATATACAAATTGAAAATTCTTATACTTAGAAAATAGTTATACGTGAAATTTGGCCAAATTAGTTATATATATGTCTGAATTGTTTTAAATGGTACCATATAAATTATATATACACTGACCTGTTGATAACACTTGGAAGTCTCTTTATGTGCACTCTATTCCTGTTCTCCCCTCCTGGAATGAAGCTGGACTCTCTTCAAATTGTGGAAATAAGTTCACTAGTTTGTATCGCAGGTAAGTCAATATTATTTATTAAATTGTTCTTCTCACTTGACTTAAAATGTTTTGCGATGATCCTAAATGCTTTTAATCAAATACATGAGACTATCATGTAGGAATTTACTTAAAATTTACGCATAGCGTCCCTTCTCAAATTCAATAGTTGATAATTTCCACAAATAATTGTTATTTAGAAATATTTTCTGCTCTAAATGTTTCTTAGGTTATACTTTATCATTTATATTCAGTTTTTTCTTAAATTTAAAACAATTTTCACTTATTTTAGTTAAATTTTTAGAAAGATTTTCTTACATGTCCATTTTCCTAAGCATCACACCACACTCTCCTTTGTTTTTTAAATCAACAAACTTTTGTTGCTAGTCTTGTTATTTGAAACAAAACACTACTGAGTTGCTAGATATTTCATAGTCTTTTTATTGAATGTTTATTAGTTAATTTAATTGTCTTCTTCTTATTCCTATTGTTATTAATTATTTGTGTAAAATTTCAAAATAATTCATTATACCTATTTGCATGTGAACAATTTCCAAAATATATCTTATATTTATTTACAATGATAGTATCTATCCCACTTTAAATTTTTAATATCAATGAATTTACAATCATTACGTCTTTAAAATCTTTCATAATGCCTTTCAATTCATTTCTTATATATAATTCACCAATTATCTCCTATGAACTTGTCCTATTATTTAATACAATTACATATTTTTAAACATTCCATCCGCTTTGCAAATATTCAATATTTCAAAATTCTAACTTACTTCTGTGGTTGAATATATTTCTATGTTTTACTTCTATGCTACATGACGTGACGTTGTATGTAGTGACAGTTCAATGATTTCATTTCAACAAATGTGATAACTTGTCTGTATATGAGTATCAAATATCCTGTAATAATAATACTTTCATGTTCTTTTCAGATTCATTTTGATATCCTAGATAAAATATACAGATGATCAACTATGCTGCTAATAAAACAATATGAATTTATAATTTACCAGCGATGGATTAAAATTTATGACTCATTGTTTACACTTGAAATTTAAGGTAACGATTTTCAATATTATTGATGTATTTATATAGTTATAAAGGATAATTCATATCATAGGTGTTTGAGTTGGTATGAGATATATTTCTTACTTATAATTATACGTATAAATGATAATTCTGTCTGTCTGAAGAAATTAATCTCTATTCACCATCTGACAAAGTTCAAATTTCATATATTTGTGTCTCATTCTCTTTAATATTTAATACGATAAGTTCAATATATATATTTATATATATATATATATATATATATATATATATATATATAAGTATACATATATATATATATATATATATATATATATATATATATTACTTTGGTACGTAATTATATTGAAAATCACGCTCCGACGGTCCGCACTCCTCTGTCCATCGATGTGTACTGACGATTTGGAAGTAGGTAGGTATAACGATGCGAAACTTCAACTGTGGTGTACGGGATTCACTATGTCCAATGAAATGTTCAGACAGCCAAAGTTGAGAACAACCGATAGATCAATACTCTTTCGGTTATAGTCTCAAGATGTGAGAGTATCGTTTATAGTTAGTCAATCCCCAACTTAACGACTCTCTCAATTTTATAGGTATGTAGTTATTCTGGCGCGTCAATACCACACCAAAATTATACTAACACTCAGAGCGATCGTTCACAGTCCGTCAATACCCGGCTCCGTATTTTCGCAGTACACTATCGTGCAGAGCAGGCTGTTTTCTGTACCGTAGTAGGCTATGTATTGTCTTTTAGCGCACGCAGCACTACAATCTGTACTGCGATGCAGACATCGCTCTGCTATGAAAGCTAGTATATTATGTAATCGCCAACAACGTATTTGTATATTACAAACGCTACCCAATTACAGACTACAGAGCTGATCACGCAATTAATACGTCCCACGCCCAATACCCAATTTCAAAAGATTTCCTGTCTTCGCAAGTGCAGCATGCAACAAGCGTTTAGTTTACTTTGCTGTGGAGTTTGTTGTTGACATTGTGTTAGCAATGGACTGTGAGAACAAAATGTTTCACATCTTAAAAAACTTTTGCCATTAAGATGATCAGCTTCTTGGCTGGAATTTTATAGATTCAAATAATTATAACGTGGTTTTAAGATCGGAAAACAGAAGTGATAAAACAGCTAGTGAGTTTTGTGATGAATTCATAAAATCATTCAGTGAAGCTACATTCACGAATTGGATTGTTCGATATACTTATCCCAACGCTCAAAAATTTGAGTTTAAAAAAGTGCCAACATAACGATTTTAATAAAGTAAAACAAAATAAACACAGCGATAGCCGTATACGAAATAAGAATTGTAATGCCACTATAATTATTTTATTTAAGAAGAATAATCGAAATACTTTAAAAAACGACCCTCTTCTAAAGAAAGGGTTAAATGTTGCTACAACGGTAAGTTTAAGATTTATGTAAACATTGCAAAAACACTTAAATTTTTTGGTGACACAATATAGATAGATACCTATCTATCCATTATTTATTTTTTCTACTACCGTGCGTAAAACACATAATTTACACACGCTACGGTTTTTACTTTTTTTTTAACTTTTTTTTCACTAGTGCGTAAAGTAAAATATTTCAAAAACGGGACAAATTAACAAAATAGGTAATATTTTATTTTAAATTGTCATTTATATTATCTATCTAAGAGAAGTTAAATTATTATTGCTAATATTTAGTGTCTAACAAATTATTAATAGTTTTTTTTTTATATTTCTATCATAGTTTTCCTTAAATGTCATCGATTTAATTCAAAGTAAACAGATAGGCGTTTTGACATTTCTGCATAATAGGAATTTATTCCTGAGATAACTTGATAAACAAAAAATTAATTTAAAGAGTGAGGTGGAGATATATACATTTTAATAAGTTTGAGAAAGATAGAAATAGCAGTTTATACCTAATATAAAATGTTACATGAGTAGTATATTAATTTCTACAGTTTATTCAGTATATTATAAAACCTAACTTTTGTAATTCTAGGCTTAGTGGACATTAGTTGACAAAATGTACGGTAGTAGAAAAAATATTCGCCTTCGGCTCATGCGACAATATTCACATTCGTCAAAAAAAGGCCACTTTACAGACTCATTGCATAAATAACTATTTTTGCAGATCAAGTTTATTCACAATCATCAGGTGAAAGTAGCTGAAGCGTATAGGTTTTTAAGAAACAGTAGTACAACAAAAGAAATTTTCTTAAAATATTTTGATAGCGGTATGACTCCTTCTTCAGTCAAATCTTACCATGAGATGTTTCTTGAAAATTCCACCGAAGATAAAAGCATATTTGAAATTCTTTCAAATGCCCAGATAAATCCAACTGACCGTCAAATTTATCATCTTTATGAAGGATGGCGGTAAGTAGATGAAATGCCTTCTCCTAAGACTATATGCTTAATTAATTAATTATTTTTCAGTGCGAAAAATTTTGGTGGTCGAGATGCTGCAAGCATGATAAAAGCTTTAAAAGAAAAAATTCTGCTTTATGAAGAAATGGGAATGCGAGTGATTATCAAAGAAACTCCCTTCACGATAATAATTTTGACCCCTATAATGATTAGGGCACATAAGCGAGACTTTTCAAATAGGATGGTTTTTGTTGATTCCAGTGGCTCATGTGACCAAACTGGCACCAGCGTTACATTTATTCTTGCAGCCGCAAAAACTGGAGCCATACCATTAGATTGCCTTTTTCACTCAGACCAAAGTGAGGCAAATTATACTTTGGTTTTTAACCTACTGCGGGAATATTTAGGTGCTGAGGGTTTCAATGGACTTGGCTATTCAAAAATCATAATGACGGACGATTCTACA
This sequence comes from Galeruca laticollis, assembly GCA_963921935.1. Lineage (NCBI taxonomy): Eukaryota > Metazoa > Arthropoda > Insecta > Coleoptera > Chrysomelidae > Galeruca > Galeruca laticollis. Next base: position 5,164,816 of record OY998180.1, on the reverse strand, counting down.
GCGGAGAGAAATGCATTACGGACGGTATTTCCCGAATCTATTGTCCTTTTGTGCTCGTTTCATTTTTGTCAAGCGTTTTGGAGATGGTTGTGGCAGGCTGATCATATGATTGCTAAAGAACATCGCCCATTAATAATGAGAAAATTTCAAAAACTATTATATGCTATTACCAGAGAAGAATTGGAATCTGAGTATAATACCTTTATGTGTGACGAAATTATTTTGTTATATGAAAATTTAATAATCCACTTGAAGAAGCTATGGAATCGAAAAGAAGAATGGGACCTGTGTTTCAGAAGTGCCTTGTCAACAATGGGACAAAACACAAATAACTATGCTGAGGCATCTATAAGAATTTTTAAAGACCTTATTCTAGAACGTTGTAAGGCATTTAACAGTTGTGCTTTGGTCGAATTTGTCTGTAACGTATTTGAAAATTATCACAAAAGGCATTTATTGTCGTTTGCCAATTACAGAAAAAACAAAAACGAACTTATTCACAATAAATTGCGTTTAAAAGCAAAATATTTAAACGTTAAACAATATCAAGAAACTATTTACGGTGTTTGTTCGGAAAAATACAATCAAATTGACTGTCTCGACCCTTACTTCGTGGAATATGCTCATATTAGTGCTTTTAAATGAAACTCAAGGTCTCTAGTTAATTCCACAATATAATACAAGTTATTGAAAATTCTAAAAAATTGACAATTGTTTCGTTATATTGATTTATCGAAACAATTGTCAATTTTTTAGAATTTACAATAACTTGTATTATATTGTGGAATTAACTAGAGACCTTGAGTTTCATTTAAAAACACTAAAATACAATCATTTAATTTACAACGTTGATACTGAGACGGCCACCTGTGATTGCCCAAATGGTCAAGGAGGAAGATTTTGTAAACATCTTTGTGCTGTGGAACTTTACTCTTCTTTCTCTTTATCGTCCGCTCCATCACTGTCAGTTGAAGACCGAAAGGAGTTGGCACGAATTGCTTTAGGTGAGGAAATACCAACGGATTTTTTTGAAGATATGATGGTGGTGCCTACCGATGAGTACCAAAAACAAGACATACCTTGTGTGATGGAGGCAAGCTATGCACAGGAATGGGAATCGCAAACAAATCTGAAAAATGTAGCTACTGACATTCAAGATCTCTGTACCGATGAACTTTCGCAGAATATTACAAGAATTTTAAAAGTAATTGAAGAAAATAAGTCAGTAGAAATGAGCAATGCCGTTAAAAAATTTAATCATAAAATAAGTGAACTAACGACCCCTTCGGATATAATAAGCTTTTTTCATAACATTAAAAGCGTTCAAAGACAGAGGAACATAAGAGTTCAACCAACCTCTATAAGCCGGAGGAAAGTTCGACCTGGGATGACTTCGGGTGCTAAATCGATACAAGCTGGAAGACCAGCAAATTCCTCCATTACAAAAAGGAGGCCTAATGTGAGATCGCTGTCGAAAAATATTACAAAGAATAGGCCCAATGCTAAGTCTCATTAAGTAGGTACCTACTCGTCCACAGCAGTAAATATTTCCTTTTTTAATTTGATGTTTATTATTAAGTTTTGTAATAATATTAAAAAATAAAAATAATAGTTTTTTTATCAAAAACATCCGACAAAGGTTAGTTCAATCTACCCTCCATTTGAAAAAAAAAATATTACGATATACTCATTATATTGTTCCATTTAGATTGAACACCAATTTTCTGAAATTCTCAGAATTCACCTTTTCTAGAAATTTGTGGTCAATCTGAAGGGCACAATAATACACCTATATATTGGAATATATTTTTTTACCAATAGAGGTTTGATTAAAATAAACTTTAATGGACGTTTTTGATAAAAAAAAAACTAAGTCTTCCTAAATCAATAGATTTTTTTATTCGAAACTTATATAGGTACCATTGAAGTTCATTTGCAATACCTTTCTGTAAAAAATATATAAATAATAATTGTGTCCTCAGGAATTGAAACAAAATATTCGAGATTAAAAGATTTCGATGAAAACATCCCTCAACTGCACAGAACTAACTCAACTGTTATAAAATAAGTGCTGCTAGTTTCAAGTAATTAGGTATCTACCTATAACGAATAATTTCACATTTCTGGAATCGAGTAGAGTTTGCTACTACGGTACAGACAGCGGCCTGCTCTGTGTAGTAGTATACTATGGAAATACGCTACCCGGCTCAACGTTGCTAACCCTACGGAGATACTGCAGAGTTTTCGATGCGTCAATACCACATCGAAATTCTTCTAACAATTTGAACATCGTTCTCGTTTCCGTCAATACCAGAAACCAACGGCCTTTCAAGTGAATGATGTATAAAAGTCGAATCAATACTTCGACTTGGTACAACACTCGGCGGTGAATTGTGTAAAGCGTATAACGTTAAAGTCAGTACTTTCGACCTACGCTTCGCACTGGAGGCGGCTGAACTTGTAGGAGCGGGAGTCCGTGAACCAAGTTGTCGTCTTGTCTGTCGGCTTGCATTTTTATATACATCTTAGCGGTGGTGGTGGAAGTCTCCTTCCCCTTCTACTGTCGATTCTTCGTGCGCATCTTGGCGTGGGGGACTTTGCTGTTCTGGTGGGGTATCACGTCATCGCTGCCTTAACTGGTTTATTGAATCGATATTTCTAGTAATGAATTTATAAAATTACAGATCCCCCTCTCTTCGGGAAAAAAAATGTTTCCGGGAATGAAATTCGGAAAGATTTTTTTTGTTGTCGTTTTCGCTGGGTCGTTGTCGGTCTGGTCGGTCTGGTCGGTCTGGTCGGTCTGGTCGGTCTGGTCGGTCTGGTCGGTCTGGTCGGTCTGGTCGGTCTGGTCGGTCTGGTCGGTCTGGTCGGTCTGGTCGGTCTGGTCGGTCTGGTCGGTCTGGTCGGTCTGGTCGGTCTGGTCGGTCTGGTCGGTCTGGTCGGTCTGGTCGGTCTGGTCGGTCTGGTCGGTCTGGTCGGTCTGGTCGGTCTGGTCGGTCTGGTCGGTCTGGTCGGTCTGGTCGGTCTGGTCGGTCTGGTCGGTCTGGTCGGTCTGGTCGGTCTGGTCGGTCTGGTCGGTCTGGTCGGTCTGGTCGGTCTGGTCGGTCTGGTCGGTCTGGTCGGTCTGGTCGGTCTGGTCGGTCTGGTCGGTCTGGTCGGTCTGGTCGGTCTGGTCGGTCTGGTCGGTCTGGTCGGTCTGGTCGGTCTGGTCGGTCTGGTCGGTCTGGTCGGTCTGGTCGGTCTGGTCGGTCTGGTCGGTCTGGTCGGTCTGGTCGGTCTGGTCGGTCTGGTCGGTCTGGTCGGTCTGGTCGGTCTGGTCGGTCTGGTCGGTCTGGTCGGTCTGGTCGGTCTGGTCGGTCTGGTCGGTCTGGTCGGTCTGGTCGGTCTGGTCGGTCTGGTCGGTCTGGTCGGTCTGGTCGGTCTGGTCGGTCTGGTCGGTCTGGTCGGTCTGGTCGGTCTGGTCGGTCTGGTCGGTCTGGTCGGTCTGGTCGGTCTGGTCGGTCTGGTCGGTCTGGTCGGTCTGGTCGGTCTGGTCGGTCTGGTCGGTCTGGTCGGTCTGGTCGGTCTGGTCGGTCTGGTCGGTCTGGTCGGTCTGGTCGGTCTGGTCGGTCTGGTCGGTCTGGTCGGTCTGGTCGGTCTGGTCGGTCTGGTCGGTCTGGTCGGTCTGGTCGGTCTGGTCGGTCTGGTCGGTCTGGTCGGTCTGGTCGGTCTGGTCGGTCTGGTCGGTCTGGTCGGTCTGGTCGGTCTGGTCGGTCTGGTCGGTCTGGTCGGTCTGGTCGGTCTGGTCGGTCTGGTCGGTCTGGTCGGTCTGGTCGGTCTGGTCGGTCTGGTCGGTCTGGTCGGTCTGGTCGGTCTGGTCGGTCTGGTCGGTCTGGTCGGTCTGGTCGGTCTGGTCGGTCTGGTCGGTCTGGTCGGTCTGGTCGGTCTGGTCGGTCTGGTCGGTCTGGTCGGTCTGGTCGGTCTGGTCGGTCTGGTCGGTCTGGTCGGTCTGGTCGGTCTGGTCGGTCTGGTCGGTCTGGTCGGTCTGGTCGGTCTGGTCGGTCTGGTCGGTCTGGTCGGTCTGGTCGGTCTGGTCGGTCTGGTCGGTCTGGTCGGTCTGGTCGGTCTGGTCGGTCTGGTCGGTCTGGTCGGTCTGGTCGGTCTGGTCGGTCTGGTCGGTCTGGTCGGTCTGGTCGGTCTGGTCGGTCTGGTCGGTCTGGTCGGTCTGGTCGGTCTGGTCGGTCTGGTCGGTCTGGTCGGTCTGGTCGGTCTGGTCGGTCTGGTCGGTCTGGTCGGTCTGGTCGGTCTGGTCGGTCTGGTCGGTCTGGTCGGTCTGGTCGGTCTGGTCGGTCTGGTCGGTCTGGTCGGTCTGGTCGGTCTGGTCGGTCTGGTCGGTCTGGTCGGTCTGGTCGGTCTGGTCGGTCTGGTCGGTCTGGTCGGTCTGGTCGGTCTGGTCGGTCTGGTCGGTCTGGTCGGTCTGGTCGGTCTGGTCGGTCTGGTCGGTCTGGTCGGTCCGGTCGGTCCGGTCGGTCCGGTCGGTCGGGTCGGTCCGGTCGGTCTGGTCGGTCTGGTCGGTCTGGTCGGTCTGGTCGGTCTGGTCGGTCTGGTCGGTCTGGTCGGTCTGGTCGGTCTGGTCGGTCTGGTCGGTCTGGTCGGTCTGGTCGGTCTGGTCGGTCTGGTCGGTCTGGTCGGTCTGGTCGGTCTGGTCGGTCTGGTCGGTCTGGTCGGTCTGGTCGGTCTGGTCGGTCTGGTCGGTCTGGTCGGTCTGGTCGGTCTGGTCGGTCTGGTCGGTCTGGTCGGTCTGGTCGGTCTGGTCGGTCTGGTCGGTCTGGTCGGTCTGGTCGGTCTGGTCGGTCTGGTCGGTCTGGTCGGTCTGGTCGGTCTGGTCGGTCTGGTCGGTCTGGTCGGTCTGGTCGGTCTGGTCGGTCTGGTCGGTCTGGTCGGTCTGGTCGGTCTGGTCGGTCTGGTCGGTCTGGTCGGTCTGGTCGGTCTGGTCTGAGTATGAGTTAATTATTCTTACACTCACCAGCATCAGCATTAAATCTCTAAAAATCTATCGACCACATTACTAAAAGGTGTATGTAGATATAACCTCACATTTGGAAGTGTTGAAAACTGAATTTGAAAAACTAATATGAAAATAAAAAAAATATGTAAATGGACATGTTCAAAATCAAAAATACAAGTAACCAGTTGTCAATAGTACTAAAAATCTGCCTCATCAAAGAGGATGGATAAAGATTTACTATAAACTTGTTCTCTGTGACTACAATCAGACAGGGAACTGGAGAAAGCAGAACGACAAATGTCAAAAACTGACTGATGTCACTTTTGTAATTGGATTAGTTCTGGTGTAATTCTGCCAACTCATAGTATTTCTTTTAATCTATATACACTTACAATAAAATCAATGGTTAAGTATTTCTGGCCACTTATTTTGCTTAGTGAGTTGCTGCCCTAGTAAGTACGTATACATTAAACTTCTTCTTAAAGTCTTTTGATTGGTCAACACCTAATATTGAATATTTCAATTCTGACAATACTAATAATCTTATAACCTAAATGTATTTGGTCCATTTTATCTCTGTTTTCCCTTTACCACATTATTCAACATAATATTTCAATAGATTTTAATATTTTATTCTAATCGCTTATTATTAATTTTGTATTATCAGTTGGTACTCATGTTATTACATCATAATTTCCGTTTTTTTATATTGACATTTCGTATACCAATTACAGATTTCTATGTTAATATTGTTAAAATGAAATGATTGAATATTATTCAAATTGCAGATTTCTATTAGTTCATTGTTAACATGAAATGATTGAATATTATTTTACTATGTTTTATATTGTTTCTATCATTCAAATCTACTTGTTTTGTATATTATTATAGCCCTGTTGGTTTCTCAACTTACGGTCAATCTTACTGTTCCAAAATAAGAGATTATTTTTTACCTGGCTAATCTGACGCATTGCGTTAAGTTAATTTGTTCAGTTTTGTTTCTCGTTAAGATTGTGTCTCAGATTACGTCTAGAGTTAAATTATTTGATTTATGATTCTCAATCGGCCCATATCACTTATTACGACATTGACAAAGCTAATGGAAAAGCTGTTAAAAAAAAGATTAAAAAAATTCATAGCCAACCACAAATTATTATCAGAGCATCAATTTGGCTTTCAAGAAGGACGTTCTACTAATGATGCAATTCAGACATTGCTTTCTTCTGTGTACAGTTCTGTTGATGAAACTAAACCAACGGCAGTTGTATTTCTGGATATGGCGAAGGCGTTTGACACTGTGAGCCATGAACAGTTGTTGGACGTCCTGGGGGATGCAGGAATACGTGGTCTGCCTCATAAATTTTTTGAAAGCTATCTAAAAAATAGGACTCGAATAGTAAGGATTAACGATAAGGTCAGTACGGAAAAAAATATATTGTTCGGGGTTCCCCAGGGAACTGTGCTGGGACCAATACTATTTAATATGTATATCAATCATCTATTCTCTTATAATTCTACAGGTAAAATAGTAGGATTCGCGGATGATACTGCTATAACATATACAGACAGTACGTGGGAAGGCCTCAAACAAAAAATAGAAACCGATCTAAGACATTTATTTGATATCTTGAGACATAAAATTTTAACAGTCAACTATTCGAAAACATTTATTGTACCTTTCACTAGTTACAAACACAAACTGACTCCTTATGAAAAAATTACTGTTACTATTAACAACATACATATTGATATTTCTCTGAAATACGAAATAAAGTATCTCGGACTAACAATAGACTCACATCTACGATGGACATCTCACTTACGTGAAGTAGCTAAGACACTGAGATGTTTATTGTATAAATTCAAATATATTAGGAGAGTACTGGACTTACAGCATCTGAGAATCATATATCATGCTCTTGTAGAATCACGTCTTAGATGTGGCATATTAGGTTGGGGAGGAACTGTGCCTACTCATCTAGAGCAGGTTGAAATTCTGCAAAGAAAAATTTTGAAAATGATGCATTTAAAAGATTTAACCTATAGTACAAACCAACTTTTCAACGAAACTAATATAATGTTCGTAAGGCATCTATATATTTTTAGTTTAGTTGTTTACTTATCTAAAAATCGCTCATACTTGCAATCTGCTGGTCACCATTATCATACTAGAAATAAAACAAAAGATTTTGTCCAAACCAACACAGCGAAAAAAACAGTAGGAACTAGGTACTTCGAATTCATATCACCCCGTTTGTTTAACTCTCTTCCAGAAACGTATAAGACTCATATAAGAAGATTAAATTCTATCAGTTTGCTAAAAAAAATATTTGAAAAATATGTGAAATCCCTAGAAACTAAGGATATTAATAAAATTATTGATTGCTAAGATGAAAGGGTATATATGTGTATAAGGAAAGTTGATTTAACATTATGTTAAGGAAAACAAAACTGGCAATTAAATGGCGACATATAGGATCATTGTGCCTATGTTCAACCTCATAGGTCTTAATAGGTTACAGTGATCCAAAATGAGCCACGATAGGCAATTAGCGTCCCCTGTTTATTTGTTTATTTACATTTTTGTAAAGAAATAAGTTCTACATTTTCTATCTGTTTATTGTAATGTAATTTTTCTCGCTGTTTATACAGTTTTGTAATTCTAATATATTTTATTTTTGGTGATTTGTAATTGTAATTATTTGTAAATAAACATATACAATCATACAATCAATGATTATAACATGTTTTATTTTGTCTTTTTATTTATATTTATGATTAACTATTGAATTGATTGAATATTTTTCTAAATATTGATATTGATTAAATTTTATAATATAACCAACAGATATTATATTCTTATACTATTTTATCAAGTTTAATATTAATTATAGGTTCATTTATTCTACAACAACATTCCCAAAATTTTTCTTGATTTATGATGTTATACTTAAAAGGAATGAGAAAACCAAATAATTTTCTTCAATTGACTATTTTATTATAGCATCTCAATATTTAATTATGATCTGTTCTTGTTCAATATTCTTGACTTGATAAAGAAAACAAAAAAACATGTCAATATATATATATATATATATATATATATATATTATAATATATTTATAATATAATAATACAGTTTTACTTCAATTATTGATTAATTTATCAAATTTAATTTATCTATGTATATATTTTGTTTATGTTTTTATTTAATTATTGTTTGTTTGTTTATGGTTTGAATTAAATAGCTAGCTCAGAGTAATTTATTAATATTTTTTCATTCCTTATTAATTAATGGAGAACATGAGAACACTCTACTCCCGTGGGATTCCGGATTAAATTGAAATATATGAAATTTGTATTTCCTAAATATTGCATTAACATTATCTCCTCCAAAAGCTGTGAGTAGTTATGTGGAACATACCCATTCGACCTCTATGATGTCACTCCTTTTTCTATCTTTAACAGATGACATGTAAATAAAATTCAGAAGAGTCAAAATTCAGTTCATATAATTACGGATAGACATCAAATTGAAAAACATTATAATTATGAAGGAAAAACTTCTGTTAATCAAAATTATTACTACAAACTAACTTACTTAAATTGAATATTCTTATACCTAGAAAATTATTCGTGGTGAAATTTGGCCAAATTAGTTAAGTGTGTCTGAATTTTTAAAATGGTTAACCATATAAAATTATTTATACACTAACCTGTTCACAACACTTGAAAGTTTCTTTGTTCACTCTGCTCCTGTTCTCCCCTGGAATGAAGCTGGACTCTCTTCAACTCGTGGAAAAACAAACTCTACAGTTTGTATAGCAGGTATGTCGAGATAATTTTATTAAATTGTTCGTTAAATTTGACTTAGGATGTTTCTATGATGATAATAAATGTTTTTTATCTAGTATTTAAGACTGTAATGTTGGTCACTTCATTAAAATTTACGCATAGCGTCCCTTGTCAAATTTCAATTATCTGTATTTTTCACAAATCATTACTATTTTCTGATATTTTCTGCTATAAATGTTTCTAAGGTTATAATTTAGCATTTGTATTAGATTTGACTTCAATATCAAATAATTTCCACATATTTTTAATTAAATTTTAGAAAAAAAATTCTTACATGTCCATTTGCTTTCACATCACCCAACACACCTTTGTCAAATGTCGCAGGTTTAGTTTGTTTTCTTAAAATTTTGTTTTTTGTATTTCTCAGCATTTTTGCTTAATTTTTCCTAACAAAAGTAATTAGGATAGTCCTCATTATGGACAGTTTATACTGTTCCAATATATATATATATATATATATATATATATATATATATATATATATATATATATATATTATATATATATATATATATATATATATATATATATATATATATATTTATATATATAAACATATATATATATATATATATATATAATTATATATATGGTTTATGTTTAATTCAATAGTTGCCCCAAGTTTGTAAGCCAGCTGTTTATGTTTATTTTTTATTATTTTATAAGTTATTTTATAGGAGCATTACGTTTGTGCAAATTGTTATATGATATTTATGTATGAATTTATTTATTGTGGGTAATTATATTATTGATTATTATTGTTAATATATGTGAATTTATTGTGGGTATTGTATTATAATTGAGAATTTGAATTGAATATGAGATGCAATATTACTACTGAAATAATAATATACTTTTGGCTAGCGAATTGATATGTAAAAACCAATTTTTATTTATATATTTTTTATCAAAATTTCCTCCTATTCATTTTGCTATTTTGCGTCATGTAGTTCCATTTGATTTCAAACATTTACTCCGGCTACTCCTATTTATACACAACTCTTTTTCTCAGTAGGGTTCCTGGGCGAAGTCATAAGAAAATCAACATCACTATTCAATGTAATTTATTTTATATCATTAATTAAAAAAGGAACTAAAAAAATTTGAAATTTAAAATATTGGTTATTCATAAAATGCAGTTGACGCTTTTAATTTAGTTATTGGCCTCATATAACTATTATATCCAAAAATAAATGATTATCCTTTTATTAAAATATGAACTATTCTTACACCATAAACGTAAAAATATGGTTTTTATCTATATATATCTAAATTTCCACATCACACAACTATCATATATTTTTAAAAACTATTCATTTGTTTGTGACGGCTATGCAGACTCATTTGCATAAATTTACATAATCGTTTGGAGAAGTTATATTTCTCTGAAAGATGAACATCTGTTTTTAAAACTATTCAAATATTGTAACTTTTTTTCTTGTTATTCTAAATAGTATTATTGAAATATTTAGACACTACTTTAGTTTCAATCGATTCGTGAAATGGAGAGGAAATTTTTAATCTACTTTATTTCAATCTTAAAAAAAATATGTTAACTTTGTGCACGTGATAAAACTGAAATTAGTTGTGCCTTGTTATTTCGTGGAAAGTTTTATATATATGTGATTAGAGAAGCATGCAACATAAAATAAATAATACATGTATCTACAAATTCGGTAAGTGAGTTTTCTTACATTTTCTTGTTTATTATTATCATTAAAAATTGTATTATCAGGTGTTTTTATTTAAATTTCACGGTATCTGTGGCGTCCGCGACACTATGACATCCGATATACGGACGTCACAGTGCATCGAGCTCTAAAATATCGCAAACGGTTCAGTGAATGTTTTGAAATCTATTTCTGATGACGTCACTTCGGTCGTTTTTTGTACAAATCTATACACCAAGGTTCACAGGTTCTCTGTACGTGGCGTTATAGTAGCACACTTATATATTTATTATACATCTGACGCGCAAAGTGACATCCGTCAGTATACATATCGAAGAACGGTATAGTTTGGCGTCTGTATATGTATTTTTCTTACATAGTGGCATCCTGGCAGTGTTGCCGATCTCACTTTTGGTGATAGAAAGCTTTTAACATTAAATGTGATGATTTATATCTGTTTTAATTTTTTGATACCATTGTTGACAGTGCGGAGGATGCTAATTATTGCAGAATATCTACCTTTATTAATAGAAAAATTATATTTTCGTTCTACAATTCACTCAAATCTGATTGTGAGGGAAAATGAAGCACTAATGGCGATAAAACAAACTAAAGAATTCTGAATTTTCGTAAATAAGGGGAAAATGAATTGAATTTTTCAACGTAAACCACGAGATGGAGTAAAATTACTACTCAAATTTCAGGTTAATTTTCGAATGGGTATATTTTTCTACTTCACTATAGCAGAAGTCAAGTTTTTTTTGTGAAAATTCCAAAAACCTTAATGCAATCAGATTACTAGGTGGATTGTTAGTAGTTGACCTAGAATATTGAATTTCACAAAAATTTCGGATACGTTGAAACTCTCTCTGGCATATACAGGGTGTACCAATGATAACTGTATGGACGATAACAGCATCCTTATTCCATCTAAGGCAAAAAATGTCTTAAATAAAAGTTGTAGAGAGCAATACTTGTAACTGCGTTATCAGAAATAAGTCCACTTGTTCGTGCAGTAACGTCATCGCGCTCTGATTGGTGTTCGTAGTCACGTGATAATGGGTTATGAATAAGGCAATTTCAATTAATTTTATTTAATTTAAGACGAGTAATAAGGTTTCAAAAATGTTATTTTAGGTTTCTTAAAACTGTCTTTTATGTGTAAAATGTGGCTTCACATGGATTTGTAACAACCGTCAACGTCCCAATTACTAGAATATGTGCTTCATTCTCATCTCTCAAAAAAAAACAAATTCCTATACAAAATTACTGGAAGTCACTTCGTACGCTATCTATACACAATATACAGGACGCACCAATTCTTACAAAAATTCAAATCTACCTACTAATAATCTATCAAGGTCCCAGTGTTGCCAAATAAAACACATGTACAATAGGTAAAAAACATTCATAAAACAGACATTTAAGACAAGTATTATCGATACATATTCTACGACATTATACAGGGGGAGTACGGAAAGTCTTCAGATATATTATTTTATTGAATTATGATAAATCTGACTTAAGTTTTTAACATCTTGCTTATCGTTGACTGTATTTTGTTCCTTTTTAATGTGCACCATTTCTTTAATTGGTAATTTTTTGTAGTTTGAATCTTGAGCTGGAATTTTGGTGTTTTTAAAATGAAACTCATGGTTTTCATTGCTTTCATGTTTGTGGAGAGCGTCTTTTTGTATTATATTTTATGTTAATGACCTAAAACCAAGAAAAACTTTATATATATATATATATATATATATATATATATAGCCTTTTTAAAAATATATCTACATCCAAAATAAAATTATTTTCTCTCTAAGAGATACAATACAACAAAAACTCTTTTTTACTTACCCCAAACGTTGAATAATTGAAAATATACATTACAATTTGCAATTTTTTGGATAGCTGTTGATTCTAAAATTCCCCTCTTTTTTGTATTTCGTTCCGACCCTATAGTTATTGCGTTTTCAAAATTAAAAATATGCTTTTTTGAGTTTTCGTGGCAAGTTACAGATGTTTTATTTTTTTTGTCGTATTCATGTCATTTTTTCCGATGTTCCAAATACTAGCTCGTTTGTCCAATGTAAACACCATTGCAGTCGTTACACGGAATTTGATAAATTATATTACTTTTTTAATTTTTCGGCGTTCTTTATTTTAATTTTGAAAAATTATTGGACAGCGTTTGATTTGCTTTATGGCATACGGTAATATGGTGTTTACTAAAGAGCCCTTGTAATTGTTGCGATAATCCGTTGATGAATGTACTGGAAATATATTTTTTATTACTATTATTGTTTTGTTCTATTGTTTTCGTTGAATTTTCGAATTTATTTATACGGGTTTTCAATAACTTGTTAACAATTTCTGAAAGGTGGCTGTTAAGGTTTAAGGCTTCTTTGGCTTTGGTGATAGCATTACTTCTGTATTCCGAGTCTGATAGTTGAATTGCACGGTCTGCCAGTCCAATAACAACAGATTTTTTTTCATTGACAGGATGATATGAATTAAAATTAAGGTACCTACATGATTAGGTTTCCTTGGTATACCTTTCAGTCCTAATATTATTATTTATGTGGTGTAGAGTGACATCAAGGAAGTTTATATTACCATCTGGTTCATTACCGATGGTTAACTGAAGTTTTTGATGATATGTATTAAATTAGAAAAAAAATTATTAACCTGTTGTTCTGGGACAGCAGTGATACAATCGTCCACACATCTTAAGAGTTGGGGACTTCAAAATTTAATTATTGAGAGGTCAGTTTTTTCGAGGTGCTCCACTACTATCTGCGCAACAACACTAGAAATAGATAATTCCATTGCGCAACCCCCCAATTGCTTATATAAATTATTTCCGTATATCAAATATGTAGAAGTTAATGTAAGTTCGGTGGCTTTTATAAATTCGTCTAAGGGAATGTCTGTGGGTATGGTGTACACAGTAGATGTAAATTGAGTGAATGAAAATGACGAGTACTCAGTGTGTATATGTTTATTAATATGCAGCTAAGCGCTTTCGGCCTTTCGGCCATTATCAAAGTTGTCGTCTTTCTTATACACACTGAGTACTCGTCATTTTCATTCACTCAAGTATATTTTTAGGGTTATTTCAGAATGGATAGGACTATTGTAGAGTGTAAATTTATATATATATATATATATATATATATATATATATATATGTATATATATATATATATATATATATATATATATGTATATATATATATATATATATTTATATGGATATATATATATATATATTTATATATATATATACATACAGGTTGTCCCACCATTGTAGTGACATGTGTTGATTACATATTTAATATTTAATTACTTTATAGAAAGTTGTATTTTGAGAAACATAATATTTCTGAGTCTTGCGATATATTTATTAGTGTAGGTACTACAAGAAGATGTGAAACGGGTATTAACGTCTGAGAAGGTATACGGAAGTAGGAAATTAGAAGTGTGTTAATTGAGAATTGTTATGATTAGAAAGGAAAATGATATGTTCAATGCGGTTGTATTCTTGGTAGTTGATCTATTAATTTCCATCGAATAAAATCTAAGTTTGACAATACATGACATTCATTAAAATAAAAATAAAAATTTATCTGAACAAGCCTTTGAAGGAACTGAGGAAGGAAGTGAGGAGAGAAGTTGTTGAAACGCGAGACTATTCACTTGACATATTTGGTGTCGGAAGTTTTTTATCCCAAAAAGAAGGAAAATAACGGAATAAATTATATTGGAGACGATTCAGGGATTGGAAATTAACAATAACATAGTCAATACGAGGAATAGAACAAATATAATAGAAAATTAAAACAGTATATGGAAAACAGAGATTAAATATTATGGAATGATGCAAGACTGGGAAAATGGTACGTGAGATTATTTTAACACAGAGAGTAGACATAAATAAAAACATATTAAGAAGATTGTGAGCAAAATAAATAATTTGAGACGTTATCTAATAATTTGAAGGAGTACATTATATTGAGAACAAAAATAAATATTTTGGAAAGAAGCAACATGGTAAAGAAATACATGAACCCAATATGACAGCGGAACCACATAAATAAACATGTACAGAGTTTGCGGAAAAAGAGCATTAAGTTGAAAAGGTCGGTTAAATTTTATACTAGTTAGTTTTTTTTTAAATTGTGTAATTATTAAATTTGGTTATTTCGTTAACAATTTGAGAAAGATCTAGTTAATTTTATAGTAGTGTTTTTCAAGTTGTGTAATTATTAAATTTGATTATTTCGTTGCTAATTTGAGTTCTATTTGATTTGATTTAAAATTTTGGAAGTCGTATAAATTATTGAATTTATTTTGTTAATTATTGGATCATTGGATATAGAAATTTGATTTAGTTAATTGTAATTTTAATAGATTTTCTTTATAAGTCAAGCTAAGTATTGAAATTCAACCAGAACAAAGATCTTTGTTTAAGGAATTCAAAAGAAGCAGTCCTGTATGAAGAAAGGTAAGAGTTTTTAGTATACAATTTAGAGTTAGTGTTGGTAAAATTTTGAATAGTAATGAATTCAGGTCAAATTAGAGAAAATTAACATACAGGGTGTATTTTGAATTGAAATTTAGAATGAAAATTTAATTGTAGAATTGTGTGAAAATGTTAATTTAGATTTATAAAAAAAACAGGAAATAAAAAGAAAAGATATATTTGAGCACCGCAAGTCTTTCGAGAACTGACTCCCTGAGTATAAGAGATAATATATATATATATATATATATATATATATATATATATATATATATATATATATATAGCCAAAGCAAATAGATTTACATTTATGGTAAGTTGGCGTCCATAAATTATTGAATATGTAACAATACGCGTTATATATATCAAAAGTTTATTAAAAGTAAGTGTGTATATAAAATTATTACAATCATAATAGAAGTTATAGCTATAAAGTGTTAATCATAATAAATCTGTCGCCTGAAACGTGGGGCATAATAAAAACTGGCATCCTAACCAAGTGGGGCGATTACCAGTGGCAGTAGTAACATAAAAAATTTTACAATACAGTAAATCAAACAAAACAAGAAATGGAGATTGAAAAATATTTAGACGATTTAAAAATACAAGAGATCAAAACAGAACTGACGAAGAGAAACCGGGACACAACTGGAATTAAAATAAAATTGAAGAACAGATTGAGACAAGCGTTAATTGATGAGGGAGAAGATCCAAAAGAGTATCGGTTTACATACCAAGGACAAGGAGATGGGAATCAGGAACAACAGGGTGAAATGGTGAACCTTATCAAACAAATGCTAGAAAAAATGGACAAGAACAAAGAAGAAATGAAGAAAAATTTAGAAGAGAATAAAGAAGTAATGAAGAAAAAGATGGATGAAACCAAGGAAGAAATGAAAAAGAATATAGATGAAAAGATGGAAGAAGCAAATAAAGACATTGACAAAATGGAGAAAAGAATACAAAAATTTCAAGGACATGTAATAGAAAAAGTGGGAGATATTTAACGTGAACAGGAACAACCAAAAGAAAAATTTGAAGAGTATGTATGCCATAATGAGAAAGAAAAAGATAAATTACTAGAACTAATAAATCAGAATGATAAAAAAATAGAAACGGAGGTGATAGTAATTGAAAATAAAGTTGAAACAAAAATAAACATAGTGAAAAGGGAAAAAGAAATTATAAATAAGAAGATAGAAGAATTGTCATCAGGAGACAAACAGTTAATCTATATGGAAGCAAGAAGAGGGATGGATTTAGAATATTATGGAGATATAAAAAAAATCCTATCAAAATATTAAGAGACATGAAGAACACAATACAACTAAAGAATCAGAAGGAAAACTGGAAAGTAGTAGTATCGAAAACGATGAAAGGAAAGGCAGAATTATGGTGGGAAATGATAAGAGAAGAATGCGAGGACTGGGTACAATTTGAGAATATGTTTATTTAATATTTCTGGAGTGATGCACTTCAAAGTAAAATAAGGGAAAACCTATATACGGGAAAATATCTGGAAGGAGGCATGCCTAGAGAGAATTATGCAATGAAAAAATTAGACAACATCAAGTATTTAACATCAGAAATACGGAAAGAGGTTGCGATAAAATATTTGGCTAGACATTTCATAACTCATATATATGAATTTATTATCGTAAATAATTTAAAACACAAGATAAGATTCCTAGATTATCTCCGTAGAATAGATGACATGAAATCAATGAGGACGAATTACAACAGAGAAGAGAATAATAGGAGGGATGGATGGAGAGCTTCCTGGAACAAGAAGGAAGAGATAGATAATAGGGAAGAAAGATACCCTAAAAACAAAAACAAAAATTCCCAGAGAAATAGTAATTATGGAAATAATTATGGAAATAATTAGTATAAATATGATAATGGAAGTAAAAAACATAATTTTCCAGGTAGAGATGACCATAATAGACAAGGATATGTAATCCATAGAAACAATAATTATGAGAACAATTGAACAAGATATGAAAATGATCAACAGAGACGGGAAGATGAAAATAATAGGAACAGTTATGATAATAATAATAAGAGATTTGATGATAGAAATAATTTTCATAAAAGAAGTTCATATCAAAATAGGTATGAAAATAACAATGATACGAGAAATTATTATAGAAAAGAACCTATGGACAGATATAAGGATGATAAAAGAAATGATGAGGGGTACAATCAAATACAAGAATAAAAGAGGAAGAAGATAGAGAAAAATCAATAGAAGATCATGATAAGATTGATATAATGACCTCTGCAATGGTACATGAGGCAGCAGCAGGCAGACAAAATTTTTAATATTGAGCAGATTAAGTCATCTTCAGGTTAATGCGATAAAAAGCACCTATTGTCATCCAAAAGAATTTATAAAAATCGAACCTGAAGAAGAAAACATGTAATGGAATAGAAATAATGGGATTAATAGATACCGGAAGTCAAATTTCAATGTGTAAAGATATCAACAGAAATTGATATAAAAGGAATTAAAAGGAAAATTAAGTTTTTTGTTATTCCAGAATTAAAAGTAGATGCTATATTGGGAGTAGATTGTATAGGGAAACATGATTTTATCATCGATATAAGAGATAAAAGAGTACTCATTGATGATAATGTTATAAATATAACTAATTATGAAAATGATGAGGATGAACGGCAGCAAAAGGGCACCGCAGTCAATTTAGATGGAATTAAAATATGGGGGAGAGTAAGTCCACTACATCAAAAAGCATTTATGAAGTCCAAAGCATGAGTAAGAAATTAGAAACAATAATAGAAGAAGAACCAATAAAAATATTAAATAACAATAAAAAGGAAAATACAAATATCAATATAAAGGAAATTAAATTAAATAAAAAAGAGAATATAGAAAGGGAATTGAGAATCAACACTTATATCAATTTTATCAAAGAAACAAAGTACACTTGTAAATATAATTTGAATGTAAACAAATTAGATACTGAAATCTTGAAAAATCCTAGCCGATTTGATCTGCTCTACGAAAAACATCAGTTTTATAGACAATACACATCAGGACCAGAAACAAGATAGAAAATGAATTGTAATATTTATAAGCATGTGAAATATAAAAATAAATTTGTTAAAATAAAACTGAAAAGACTATTGCGAAACCAATTATGTAGAAAGCATATTCGTTTTAAAATACACAATAATATACACAAACCAGGAAGTAGATTGTATCGAAAACATGTAAAATGAAAAAAAAGAGCATGATACAGGATACCTAAAATTAGATGACAATACTAATAATAACTATATCAGCATAGGAAGCATGAAGTCAAAAGAAAGTAATTTATTTTGGATACCATATATTGAAATAAAGATTCAAGGTTTACCAATAGGAGCACTAATCGATACTGCAGCTCAAATATCAGTAATAAAAGAGAAGATAATTTCAGACAATTTTAGCAATTTTAATGAACATATAATACCAACTAAAAGGATTACTATTATAGCTGCAAACAATAAGAATTTAGCCGAAATTGGAAAAATGTATTGTGGTACCTTATTAGTTACAAATAAAGAGGTACAGGTTAATCTTTTGATAATGGCAGACATGGATCAAGATATGATTCTAGGAAAAGATTTTTTGCGTCAAAATAAGTATACAATTAAATAATGATAATTTGAAGATAAATGCTAGTTTGGGTGCAGAACAAAATAAATATGTAATTCCAATGCATGTAATGAAGGTGAAAGAAGGAAGAGAATGGATAACAAGAGTAAAATGTATGCCGGAATATGAAGAGAAGATTTCATACATAATGAATAATAATAGGCACCGAGAAAAGCTAATCATTATGAACACAAAATAGAAATATATACAGAAAAACCATTTATTTATAGGGGTTATCCTATACCTCAAGCATATAAAGAACAGGTGAAAGAAGAATTAGGGAAAATGGAAAGAGATGGGATTATTCAAAAATCAAACACACATTACATTAGTCCGTTAATAATTGTCAAGAAGGCCGATAATTCCATTCGTCTATGCTTGGATGCAAGAAGAATAAATGAGATTTCTAAACCACAATATGAGGCACCACAGCATGTAAATATTCTCTTAACAAAAATAGGAAAATCAACATTATTCACCAAATTAGATCTTAAGAATTCATTCTAGTTAATTCCATTAAGTCCAGAATCTAGAAAATATACTGGTTCTCAAGTGGATGGGCAGGTATATGAATTTTTAACAGTACCATTTGGATTACATTCAAGTTCTTCAGCATTAGTACGAGCTTTGAGGGAGGTACTTGAGCCATATCAAGAATTTTGCATTTCATACATTGATGATATCCTTATCTTTAGTAATAGCCCACAGGAACATCTAAAACATATAGAAAAAATTGAAAATATTTCAAACAAATTTGGACTGAAGTTAAATATTGATAAGTGTGTATTTTATCAAAGCAAGGTACAGTATCTGGGTTATAAAATAACTAATAATGGAATAACAATAGATGAGAAGAGATTAGAGCAGATACAAGAATTTCCTGAGCCCTAAAAATTTAAAAACACTTAGAGAATTTATTGGAATGATTAACTACTATTCTAAATTTGTACCTAATTTGGCAGAAAAAGAAAGGCCATTAATAGAGTTGCTAATAAAGAATGAAAAGTGGATACGGGATGAACGTAGAATAAAGGCGTTTAACCAAATTAAAAATGAATTTCATAAAAACATTTCGGTTTATGTTCCAAATTTTAAAGAACCATTTTTATTACGCACAGATGCATCTGTGTCGGGGAGCGTAGACGGGTAGTAAGCTAAGTGGACTGTATTATTTTTTGGTTAGGTGGTTGTTGACGTTTAAGTGCACTATCCTGTCTCCGCTGACCACGAAAGGTTGAACAATACCAATAAAAAGTCAGTTTAATTTCAACTGATCTTTAATGATACCACTTAGAAAGTAGAAAGACCATATAAGACAAAATAAATAAATATGTGAAAAATTATCCACAAAAATTGTTCTTGCCAATATTTGGCAACACTGTGATTTTGGCGATTAACATGAAATAATTATCACACTAAAATAAAAAATATATCATAAACCTGATGAACGTTTTAATACAGAGCAGGGAGAATTAACAACGTGCGAGTGATGCAATTGTGATTGGATGTAGAGCGACTAAAAACTGAACTAAACACTAAATTTGAACATCGGGTGGTCACAGCGTGTAGATACACATATATTCGGTGTGCTACCGACGAAAGTTACTACTGTTCTCGTTTAAAATGAAATCGCGCGCGCAGAGATTTGTTACTGCTAGACACCCAGCGACATCTACGCCAATACATATGTACAGGGTGTCTCGAAATATATGATTAGAACAGTTGGAATTAGAGTAAATTCCAACATCCTGCCCGCGCGACAGAGTGAAAGGACTCTCTAAGAGATCAAACCAAACTTTAAGGTCATTACTTAACCTAACAACAACAAGTATTTATTTATTATCAAAAGTCTAAACAACAAAAAATAAATAAAAAAATGATATGAAATTAAACTGTGTGTAAAGTCGGTGAATTCCACCAGTGTGAATTCACGCAGTATTATCTACCTTAGAGGCAGATGGGAGAGGACATAACTTGGCAATAGGTCTAGTCACCTCACCATCATGAGTTTTAAGACGTGCTACCCGCACCTTACTATCTTTGCCTTTTATTACCTCAACAATACGAGCTAAGGGCCACTTTAAGGGGGGTGTATCTTCACCTTTGATTAATACCACTTGATCAACTTCTAGGTTGGCTGAGGGACGTGACCATTTAGGTATTTGCTGTAATCTGTGGAGATAGTCTACCGTCCACCGTTTCCAAAAACCTTGCTGCATTTTGGAGCAGAGTTTCCAAAATGAGAGTTTGTTATCTGGGGTTTGAGTTAAATCTTTTTCCGGGAATGCAGATAAAGGGGCTCCTATCAAAAAATGCCCCGGAGTAAGCGATGGAAGATTCCATGGGTCGTTAGAAAGAGCACACAAAGGCCTGGAGTTTAAGATTGCCTCCACTTGAGCAAGACTCGTGGAAAACTCTTCGTAAGTGACCCGAGTATCACCCAAAATTCGTACGAGGTGATACTTAGTGCTTTTGACCGCAGCCTCCCACAATCCCCCCCAATGGGGTGAGCGAGGTGGTATGAAACTCCATTCAGTTTCATTTTGGGACAAAAACTCACGAATCGTGTCGTAATTACTTTGAGACTGAAAAAAATCATAAAGCTCTCTCAAACTGTTGCGTGCGCCGAGAAAATTCGTGCCATTATCACTGAAAATTCGAGTGGGGTTTCCACGTCTGGAAATAAATCTTTTTAGGGTAGCTAAAAAGGCTTCCGAGGATAAACCGGTTACAAATTCAATGTGCACCGCCTTGGTGACCATACAAATGAAAAGAGCCACATAACCTTTAATAAGTGGGGATTTCCGCAACCTAGAGGATTTTATTATGAAGGGTCCCGCGAAATCCACGCCCACTTTCTGGAAGGAACGAGCTGCGCAGACGCGATCCTTAGGGAGATCCGCCATGATTTGTTCGGCTACTATTGCGTTAAAGCGATGACAAGTAACACAAGAGTGTATTATACGTTTAACTTCTCTGAGTCCATTTAAAGGCCAAAATCGTAATCTGAAGTTCGAGAGTGTATTTTGTGCGCCTGCATGGCCTAACCTAACATGTTCTTGGCGAAGCATTAGTGAAACCACATGAGTCTGAGAGGGGAGCAAAATGGGGTACTTGTGTGATTCAGGAATGTCTGCATATGTGAGCCTACCTCCTACACGAATAAAACCGCTCTTATCAACAAAGGGTTTAAAAGAAAGAATTTTACTATTATTCCGGGGACGATCTGTCAGAGGGCATTCATTTCAGTGTAGAAGTGCTCTTTTTGAATAATTTTAATTATAAATTCAAGGGCCGAGGACAGCTCAGACACCGAGAGCGGTCCGATTTTCCTATCAGAATTCTTCAAATTGTGCGAAAAGCGCAATAAGTACGCCACTGTCCTTTGTAATTTTGAGAAATTAGAAAATTTCGAAAAAAGAGATGACCAAAAACTCATTTGTTGTGTATCTATAGTGAGAGAAATTTTCTTTTCTTCTGGGGGATGGTTTACAATGTTGGGGGTAGCTTCCAAAAGCGATAGATTTAAATTGGGGTTTCGTAAAAATTCTGGCCCATGGAACCATGTGTTCCATACTTTACAATTGAACATTCCTCTAGACAAGGGATCTGCTGCATTATTCTGAGAGGAAATGTGACGCCACTGGAATTTTTGCGAAAGAGAATGTATTTGGGATACGCGGTTGGACACAAACGTGGTCCACCTACTTGAATGGCTTCCGATCCAACAAAGAGCAATCGAGGAGTCGGTCCAAAGGTTAATAGAATTGAACGAAATTTTATTTTCAAAAATTTGTGTGATTTTTATAACTAATTTCGAGAGTAGAAGCATAGCACAAAGTTCTAGCCGGGGTATTGTGATAGTTTTCTTAAGAGGCGCCACACGAGACTTTGCCGAGACAAGTGAGCAAGAAATAGTGAAATCTGAATATAGAACCCTTAGATATACAACGGCTCCGTACGCCAATGTGCTGGCGACCGCGAACCCGTGTAACTCGACGTTGGAGATTTCTTTGTTCAAGAACAAATTCCTAGAGATAGTCAAATTTTTTAATTGCAATACATTTTTTACAAATTCTTGCCACAACTCTAAAAGGGATGCATCTAGGATTTGCATATCCCAGTCAAGGTGGGACATCCAAATTTTCTGCATCAAAACCTTACCTGCTACAATGATAGGGTTCACCAAACCTAATGGGTCCAAACATGAGCTAATTACTGATAAAACTTTTCTTTTCGTAAGAGGGTGGATATCTAACACTGAGGGTACTGAAATTCTAAATTCATCAAGCGAGGGATTCCACTTAAGACCTAAAATTTTGCATGCGGATTCATTTAAATTCAAATCTTTTTCTGACGCATTAGTATTAGCGATATCTTTTAAAAATTCTGTAGAGTTGGATTGCCATTTATGCAATTTGAAACCAGAGTTATTTAATGCTGTGTTAAGCTGCACATAAAGAGTTTTCAAGTCTGAGAGGGTTTGTGCACCCGAAAGAATATCGTCAATATATGTTTGAGATAATAAGGCTTCTGAAGCTAAAGAGAGATGAGTGTTTTTGTCGGCAATATCTTTGATGACCCGACAAGCTAAAAGAGGGGCAAAGGTTTGCCCAAAGGAAACCGTTTGCAGTTCGATGCATTGGAGAGACTCTTTTGGAGAATTTCTCCACAATATATTTTGTAAGAAATTTTGATTAGGGTTAGTTTTAATCTGGCGGAACATTTGTCTGATGTCTGCAGTTAAAACAAATTTAGGAACTCGAAAACGACACAAAATGTCATACAGATCAGGCAGTACCGTGTAACCTTTGCACGATATACAATTTAGAGAAAGAGAGGACGATGTCTTGCACGAGAAATCGAATTCCACCCTGATTTTGGTGGATGCGCTGTCAGGGTTGTTGTGGAGCCTTTTTTCCAGTGGGAGAAATCTTCGTTGAGCAGTAATAAAAGAATCGCCTAACTTTGAAAATTCAAAGGGGGTGCGCAGGGGCATGTCTACCTGATAAGTACCGTTTTTTAAAATCTTAGTAGTAGATAAAAAGAGATTTTCGACGTAATCGCATTCGGGTGAGCATGAAGAGTGCTCTGCATCAGAAATTTCCTCCTGATTCCAAAATTTGTTTAAAAGCGAGTCTAGAGTTGGTGGTTTATCTAGTCATAAACCATTTACAGAGCCGCGACAGGACCCTGTTGAGCAAAAACACTGTGATTGCGAAAGAGTTTGTTTTTCATTTTCTTGAGCATACGAGGGTATTTCCCCTGCAATTACCCATCCTAAATGACTATTGAAGAGAACAGGGAGACCTTTACCTAGATGTAAAGAACCCTGCGTAAGTAACGCGTAAAACAAATCTGCCCCCACTAAAATTTCCGGTAGAGAGGGAGTGGAAAAAGACGGATCTGCAAGGTGATTCAAGATTTCTTGGGGTATATTCAATTTACGGGGATTAATAGGAATCTGAGGTATTGTTTTTGTTATATTTTCCAACACAGAGCATGAAATGGAAAAACATTTGTCAGGGTTCACTTTCGAGTGAATAATCAAATTGGTATATTCCTTTGAAACAACGGAATCTTGCGCTGAGATACCTGAAATGTGCAAGTTTTGTTTCCTGGTAGCCAAATTTAAACGCTGAACACAATCGCGAGAAATAAAGCTGCTCTGAGAACCAGAATCCAAAATGGCTTTAGCTACACAAGGGTTACCATCAGAGTCGTAGATTACAACTTGAGCAGTTGCTAACAATGTATGCGAGCTATTGTGTGAAAGGGAGTTCAAGCTTTGAGTTTGTGTACTTGGCGCTTGCGCAGTGGGAGAATCATCATTTGAGGAGTGAGAACGAGAAGTACTAGGGATCGGCGTATCGTGGTGAGGGTTGGGAGCGTTCCTAGTTCTAGAGAAATTCGAATACCGATTTTGTTGACGAGTATCCCTATTGAATTGAGTAACGACTCTATTAGAATTTGCATTGGTTTGCGAAACTGGCCGATTATTATTAGGACGCGAATCTAAATGCAATAAACTATGGTTCATACCTTGACATGCGCTACAACGATGCGCAGAAGAGCAATTGGTTACCGCGTGATTTTTTCCTAAACAATTAAAGCAAAGGGCTTTGCTTTTTACGAATCTGTGTCTCTCTTGCGGAGAGAGTGTACCGAATGCCAAACAAGAGTAAATTCTATGTGATTGCTGACAATAAGCACAACTACTCCTCAGATTTGGTGAACCTGGAAGAGAAACTCGTCGGTTAGAATCGTTAGACGCGTGCAAATTGACTCGAGTATGGGGGAAAGGAGTATTTTTTTTATCCTGATAAGCAGGTTTACGATCCTGCAGCGCATCAAAACTAGATAAGTTTTCCAAAACAATGCTCCTCCGCTCAGCGAAGGTAAGAAAATCTTGAAGAGTAGGGATATCGTTGTTAATTCTCTCTTCCTCAAATATTTTACGAGATAGAGGGTCCAATTTTCTTTCAAACATAAAAACTATGAGTGCTTTAGTAAGCACTTTTTCACTGATACCTAAATTATTTAGACACTCTAGCTCCTTAGTAAGAGTATTAGTCAAATCTCTTAAATTCGCTGCGTTGGCTTTAACAATATTGGGGCAACTGAACAGGTTAGCTAAATGCTCATTAACAATAATAGATCTATTTTCAAACCTTTTCTTTAGGGTACTTATAGCAACATCATAATTTGAATCAATGACTTTTAAATTCTCTATTATCTGAAGAGCTGAATCTTTAAGCAAAGTGCGCAAATAATACAATTTTTCAGCCTTCCTTAATTTGGGATTTGAACCTATTAGAGCTTCAAATATATCGAAAAAGGGAGCAAAATCGGACGGCTTAGATCCGTCAAAATTGGGTATTTTAATTTCTGGCAATCTAACATTAGATTTGTCACCAGAAAAGGGGCCTGGACCATTGCCAGCGCTGGAGGAAGTAGGTGTAACGCTGATATTTTGAATACAATCTTTGTAATCTGCAAGAGTGTCGTAAAACTTTCCTTCAAACGCTGCTCGGTCTTCAGTGTCAGTAAGAGTGGGGTTAGATGATATTAAATCTTCAATTTGGTCCTGTACATTTGTATAATTAGCAAAACTTTCATGAAGGGTGTCTACCCTTATTTCGAGTTCAGATACTCGCTTAACCGTGGCAAAATGACCTGTAATCCAATCAGATAATCTATTCAATTGACCCACGTAAGAGTTACGTTTTTTAATTAAATCAGCAAATTGTTTTGCAGCCATTATTACAAAAACAAAACAATATTATATGAAAATATACTAGTGATAATCTAAAGAGAAACAATAATAAATGCATATGATACAACACTGAACTATTTTTCTACTAATTTATAGAGCGATGAAAGTTCAATAACCTCTTCAAATTAAAAATCAATAAACACTTTAATCACCAAATAAATATTAAATAAATTGTCGCAAGTATTATAAAAAAAAATGTTAATAAACCTTTCCTAATTAGACTCACAATATTTACTGATATCGGTAAAAACAGAATACCAAAACATCATACGAAAATCAATAATTTTTAAATTTGAAATAGTAAACACATGTACCTGCTTTAATGTTAGTAAAAACGTGAATTTGTAAAAAACTTCTTACTGAATATCCGTGAAACTTGAAATAGTTGATATGCTGAATGAGAGGGAGCTGGCTATATGCATGAACCAGCGCTGTAGAGAAAGATGCTAAAAGCTTACTTCTTTTAAATAAATGAAGACGAGTTGGACTTTTCGCGCTGATGCCACGTCGCTGCAACTTCTTGTAGATAGGGAAATGAGTTGGTTTTTCGTGGATACCAAAAATTCTTCTTAACACTATAACGATACTTATACGAAAGTTTTGTTTCGCGCACTGTTTTAACGGTACGGCACAAGTTAACGGCGAAAAAACGAGAACACTTGAGAGAAACCAACCACGTGATGACCGGAAAGTTCGAGAAAGCACTAGAAAAATGAAACTTCACATCCGTAGGATCATATCCTTGGCTCGATGGACCATGTCGGGGAGCGAAGACGGGTAGTAAGCTAAGTGGACTGTATTATTTTTTGGTTAGGTGGTTGTTGACGTTTAAGTGCACTATCCTGTCTCCGCTGACCACGAAAGGTTGAACAATACTAATAAAAAGTCAGTTTAATTTCAACTGATCTTTAATGATACCACTTAGAAAGTAGACACACCATATAAGACAAAATAAATAAATATGTGAAAAATTATCCACAAAAATTGTTCTTGCCAATATTTGGCAAAACTGTGATTTTGGCGATTAACATGAAATAATTATCACACTAAAATAAAAAATATATCATAAACCTGATGAACGTTTTAATACAGAGCAGGGAGAATTAACAACGTGCGAGTGATGCAATTGTGATTGGATGTAGAGCGACTAAAAACTGAACTAAACACTAAATTTGAACATCGGGTGGTCACAGCGTGTAGATACACATATATTCGGTGTGCTACCGACGAAAGTTACTACTGTTCTCGTTTAAAATGAAATCGCGCGCGCAGAGATTTGTTACTGCTAGACACCCAGCGACATCTACGCCAATACATATGTACAGGGTGTCTCGAAATATATGATTAGAACAGTTGGAATTAGAGTAAATTCCAACAATCTGAATATTCATTAGGAGGAGAATTGGTGTAAATGCAAGAGAAAGAAGAAGTACCAATATGCTTTGTGTCAAGAATGTTAAGAGGACCTGAAATAAGATATAGTGTGGGAGAGAAAGGAAAGTTGGCTATTGTATATTGTTGTCAGAAATTGGGATATTGGCTTAGAGGAAATAAATTCACAATCGAGACAGATCATAAAGCTTTATCATTTATGAGGATAACAAAATATGGAAACAGCAAAATATATCAGTGGAATTTGCTACTTCAAGGATATGATTTTGAAATAAAATATCGGCCTGGGTGTATTAACTTCATAGCAGATTTTCTAAGTAAAAAAGATACTGAGAAAACTGAAAAAACGACAGAATTATTGATAGCACATAACAAGATAAACACGGCATTAATAGGTTTAAATCAATTGAAACATGAAACAGGGGTTTATTCAAAAAGAACGATTATTGAAAGTCAAGAAAATCTAGGAGAAGTAGAGAATAAAGTACAAGAAAAGATGTGTTATCGCGGAATCAAATTAGTAGAGGGATATTTAGTTTAAGTCATTAAAGATCAAGAATTGTATATGTTAGATGAAGAAACGGGCGAGCGAGTTTTAAAAGAAATTCACCAAGATTATGGACATGTTGGCGTGCGGAAAACGTGGATGATTTTCAGAGAAAATTATTTTCCTATGCATGATTTATAGAGTACCAAAAGTATATGTCAGAATTGTCAAGTGTGTATGAGAACAAAATACAGAAATTTACATACGGTACACAGTATCAGTGTTAATGAACCTCTAGAATTGATTAATATAGATTACCTTAGCAATATCATAATAAGTTATAATGGAAATAGGAACATTTTAGTAATATATGATTTATTTTCAAAATATGTCAAACTGTATCCCACAGTAAAATATAAGAAACGTATATATATATATATATATATATATATAAATATATATATATATATAAATATATATATATATATATATATATATATATATATATATATAATATATATATATATATATATATATATATATATATATATATATATATATATATATATGTTATATACGAAAAAACGCTTATGTTTAAGTAATGTTACGCAATGTCAAACATCAGATTACGATTTCCGTATTTTCATGAGAACGATGCTACGTTGCGTTTTTATAAAATAAACACATTAAGTAACACAAATATTATGTTACAGAAAAATAATGATTTCTGCACTTTCATGGGAGCGACGCTACATCGAATTCTCCATGAAAATAAACGCTGACGTTGATTTAACAAATTCTATAAATTCTTTGACTTTATGTAAAATAGTTAGTTACAATTATAATTTCAACCTATTACTTCTTTTTTATATAACATAAAACTGTGTAACTCAATAAAAATTGTTTTTAAAAAGTTTAACGTGAATTTGTGAATATAACAGTGGCGCAGTCAGTAGGATTCCTAAACACATTTAGAACAAGGATTGCCTAACTAAGTGTGGTGGTTCCTAAACCTTTAAGGAATTTTCAAGTACCAGCTCCAGATCTTCAAGAAGCAGACGGTCTCTCCGGCACCAGGAACACGCAAACTGCTAACCAGGTGTAGCAAAGCTCACGGATAAGGATTTCAGCTGCCAAGGAAGGAATGAAAATATTTACGTAAGAATCATCTCGTTTTATTTTTATTTAATATTTTGCAATTTATTTTTTATTTTTACCAAGTTCTATTGTCATAATTTACTTTTTTTTGAATACAATCATTTTAATATAAAGCAAAATGCCTGAAACACGTAGTGCAACAAACGCTAATGCCAATGCTAATACTCCAGTTGCTCAAACCGATTAAGCGTCGAATCTAGAACCTTACAGATTATCAGAAATATTTTCAATAATTCCGGAATATGACGGTAATCAAATTTTCTTAAATACTTTTATAAATGCTTGTAAAACAGCTTACAGAATGGCCGACAACGACCAAAAAGTACTTTTAACTCTTCATATTAAAAACAAACTTAAAGGAAGAGCCGCTGAATTAGTTAATTCACGCGACCCTTCAAATTGGGAAGAAATTAAAACATTATTAAATACTCACTTTGGAGATTCTCGCGACTTAAATTCGTTGATTCAAGACCTTCAAAGAATGAAACAACTACCAAACGAATCGCCTTTAATTTTTGTTTCGAGATTACAAACTCTGGAAGCAAAAATGTATTCAGCTATAAGTAAACAACAGCATTTAACAATAGATCAAAAAGTAGCACAAACACGTCTTATAGAATCATTAACTTTAAATACTTTATTAACCGGTTTAGATCCAAAAATCGGTCAAATTGTTAGAGCTAGTAATCCAATAAGTGTTTTATCAGCTATTTCACGAATCAGAAGAGAACTTCAATTAACATACTATGAAAACCACAAACCTCAGACTAATCGTAATACAAATAATATACCTACTCGTAGATTTAGCCAAAATTCACCAAAACAATGTAATTTTTGTCACAGAATAGGACATACTATAAATGAGTGTCTCACACGTCAAAGACAATCTCAAAATTTAGCTCAGGGTTCCTTTAGACCAAATCAAACTCCTAATTCACATAACCAAACTGGCCAAAATTTTCAACAAAGGCCACAATTTCAAAATAACCAACAAAATCAAAATCGCCCATCTGTAATTAGACCAAATCCAAGTTTTAGACCTCAAGGACCACCGGGAAATCGACCCAATACAAATTTTAATCAACAAAGAACTTTTCATTTCAATCGAAATCGTGATTTTAACAAACACTCTCATAACAGTTATGACTATTATACAGATGATAGTCAAAATTATTATGAAAATCAAGAACAATACTCCGATAATTCACTTGATTATCAAGAATATTACCAAGAAATTAACCCCAGTGCTCCTGACTATTATACTGTTAATAGTGAAATAGAGGAGAACTATTATACTGCTGATAGTGATCCTAACTCTGATAATGATATACCAGTTTGCAATACGAATGAAGACGAAACTTTCGATTATAGCCATATCGAACAAGACAATTTTAATTATAATAATGAAAATGTTTATAACTTTGATTCTGATAACCTCCTAAATCCAAATCATGATTATTATCAGGATTTTCGACAAGGCCCTCTACAAACGAAACCCCCAGATCCGCTAAACGACCAAACTTCAAATTTGTCGATCCCAGACCTCAGTTCACAAATTCAAACCATGAGTTTGAACAGTCCAGAATCGGACTGCCTCGAACAGATGTTCATGTAAAAAATACCTTACCGGTAAATTCTAAAAACTTATACTATATTAAAGACAGAACAAACACTTATAAAATTCTAATTGATACAGGTGCTGGATTATCAATTTTCAAACCCAAAACTTGCGAAAATTATAGAAATCGATCCCCTGAAAATGTAATTATTCAAGGTATAACGAACCAAAAAATAAGAGTTAACGAATCAACCCTTATTCCATTTAAACCTAACGATCCACACAGAGTATTCATTTGTAATTTAGATATTGATTTTGATGGATTATTAGGCATGGATTTTTTGGAACATTATAATTGTATAGTTGATCTAAAAAATAAACAACTTATTACTGATTTCAAGATTGTACCATTATTTAAAGTAACAGATAATGAAACTACCAATATTTCAATTGAAAACCAATTTCCACAAATTTACAAAAATACAATTTCCATTGAACCTAGGACTGAACAAATATTTAGACTAAAATGCGATTTAGTTAATACTGATGCTATACTGGTAGGTCAAGAAGTAGAGAAAGTTAAACTACCAAACGCATTAGTTAAAATAAATGAAAAAGGAGAATTTTTTGTTTCAGTATTAAATGTTAATTGTATACCTAAAACTGTAACATTTTCAAAACTTAACTTAGAACCATATGAAATAAATAATGTAAATAATATTCAACTAACCACCCAAGAAATGTGCACCGACAGAACATCGGAATTAAAAAATCAACTAAGACTTGATCATCTTAATGAAGAAGAACGAGACTTAATTTCCCAACTTTGTCATGATTTTTCTGACATTTTTTATTTAGAAGGAGACATACTTACTTTCACCAACGAAATAAATCATTCCATAGATACGCAAAATTCTAAGCCCACTTATGTAAAATCATATCGCTATCCCCAAATTCATAAACAAGAGGTGAAAGATCAGATCAATAAAATGCTTTCACAAAACATCATAAAACCCAGCAATTCCCCATGATCATCGCCCGTGTGGGTTGTGCCCAAGAAGCTCGACGCATCAGGTAAACAAAAATGGCGTGTTGTCGTAGACTACAGAAAACTGAATGAGGTTACCGTAGACGACAAATACCCGTTACCAAACATTGGAGATTTATTGGACCAGCTTGGTAAGTGTCAATATTTCACGACACTAGATCTTGCATCAGGCTTTCATCAAATTGAAATAATGCCTGAAGATATACCAAAGACCGCCTTCACAGTTGAAAACGGACATTTCGAATTCCTCAGAATGCCGTACGGTCTAAAAAATGCACCTTCAACATTCCAGAGGGTCATGGACAATGTCCTTGCTGGAATTCAAAACGAGCGATGTCTTGTCTATATGGACGACATCATCGTCTATTCACCGACAATTCAAGAACATATTACCCGCTTAACGGAAGTATTCAAGAGACTTCAAAAAGCTAACTTAAAACTTCAGCCAGACAAGTGTGAATTCTTGAGAAAAGAAGTCGCCTACCTTGGACATTTAATCACGGAAGATGGCGTTAAGCCGTTTCCGGCAAAAATTGAATGCGTCCAAAAATTCCCTCAACCTACGAACCAAAAGGAAATAAAATCCTTTTTGGGACTCGCTGGTTACTACAGAAGATTTATACCGAACTTCGCTAAAATTTCCAAACCAATGACAAAACTTTTACAAAAGGATGTCCCATTTAATTTTGACTCCGAATGTCAAAAGTCATTCCAAGAATTAAAAAATGCTCTTACTTCTACTCCGATATTGATACACCCAAACTTTGAAGAACGATTTCTTTTAACTACCGATGCTAGCGCATTTGCAATCGGTGCAGTTTTGTCACAAGGCCCAATAGGTAAGGATTTACCGATAGCCTATGCGTCCAGGACATTGTGCAAAGCAGAAACCAAATACTCTACGATAGAGAGAGAACTTTTGGCAATTGTGTGGGCAGTTAAACACTTTAGACCCTATTTATATGGCCGAAAATTTACCCCTATAACTGACCACCGTCCACTTACTTGGTTATTCTCTATAAAAGACCCCGGTAGTCGTCTAGCACGATGGCGCCTCAAATTAGAGGAATACGACTATCAAATTGAATTCAAATCTGGCAAATCCAATAAAAATGCCGATGCCCTTTCTCGAATAAAAATTAACCACATAAATGACTTTGATTCATTTCGTTCAGAATTAGGAAACTTTAAATATTTACCTTACCCAATTTATCCCGCTCTTGAAGATGCAGGGCCATCCCAACAAACTGAAAATAAACCTGAAATTGACTGGGATGTCGCTGCAGAAGAATTTTTGTCTTTTGAGGAACTTTATAAAACAAAATCACTGATTGACTATTCTAAAATAGAATATTCCAATAATCATCTACTAGACAAACAGAATAAAAACATTTTAAGCTTTTTTCAACAAAACAATTTACAAGATTTTCATGAAAAAATAATTGAGGATATATTTGAGGAAAACCCCGACTTTTCTTATGCAAAAATTAATGTACTTAGCAGTAAAACTGTCAAAAATAGAAAATACCTTATTATTGCTATACCATGGGATCCAGACAGTATTAGTGAATACTTATTTGCTGCAATTTACAGAAATCGAGATTTATTTAAACCTTCAGAAAAATATTTTATCGAAAATAATCCTGACCTTCCAATACTAGAAACACTATCATTTCTACTTTCGGAAGTTGACGTAAAATTCACTATTTGTCAAAATATTACTAAAGAGCCAGAACAAAATCAAATACCTATCATCTTAGATCAATTCCATAATGGCAAAAGCCACCTTCACCGCGGAATTAATGAAACTATTAGGCGAATACGACAAAAATATAATTGGGCCGGCCTCAATCGAGATGTCGAAAATTATATTAAGTCATGCCGGGCATGCCAAGAGACAAAAATATGTCGCAAAAATTTGGACAGTCCCCTCGTTATAACTGAAACGCCTAAAACACCTTTTGAACGTATTAATATTGATATTTTAGAGGTACCTCAAAAGAATTACGCTCTTACAATGAGAGACGAACTAACAAAATTTTCTCAAGCATATCCGCTTGAAGATAAAAGTGCCAAATCCGTTGTCACTTCATTATTAGCTTATTTTCAGCATTTTGGTGCACCACTTCGCATTCATTGCGATGCCGGTCGCGAATTCAATAATGCGTTAATGAAAGACCTTTGTAATATGTTCGATATTAAGTTAACATATTCAAGTGTCGGTCATCCGCAAAGTAACGGATCTCTAGAAAGATTACATGCTACTCTGTTAGAAATGATTCGATTAAATTTAGCAGACCACCCCAATGAACACCCCTTCAGTATTTTACCATTTGCTATTATCGCTTATAATAACTCTATAAACAAAACACACGGATTCACACCATACGAACTTGTATTTGGACACACGTCCAGTAGACCTCCCGAAAAATTATACAATGAACAAGAATTATTTACTAAATATATTAGAGATCTAAATAACCGCATATCCTATCATTATAAAATAGCGAGAGAAAAAACCATAAAGCAAAAAGAAAAAGCTAAAGACCGATTTGACAAACATGTCTCCGAAAACAAACCAAATTATGAAGTAGGTGACAAAGTTTACGTAAAAGAAACTCAAATAAAAAACAAGTTAGAAAATAAGTTTAATGGCCCTTTTGAAATACTAGAGATACACAGAAATTCCGCAACAGTATTAAATTTAGAAACAAATAACAAATCAAAAATAAATTTCGATCTTATGAAACCCTATGTTGAAAATTAACTTATTTTCAGGTTTCTGCTGCTGATCGGAACAGCAACATGTCAATATAAAATCGAACCCATAAACAATACAGTTGGAATCTACTACCACGACGAAACCAAAATAATGGTTTCGAACGACGAATGGACTTTATTAGTGCATAAAAATATATCAGCTTTTAAACAAACTTTTGAAAGAAATAATAGAATTCTTGACACAATTCAAAATACCTTTACTTCAAACTACTCCAGTATGAAGTCCTTCCGATCCGAAGTAAAATCACATTTGGCATTATTGCAACAAATTACAAAATCTATTGGCGATAAATTCAGTGAAATATCTTTCGATGTTAAAAGACAAAAACGAGGGTTAATTAATGGTATTGGCACCATATTTAAATCAATAACCGGAAATCTCGATGCGTCTGACGGTGAATATTATATGGACTGCATTAATAAATTAAAAACTGATCAAAACCAGATAGAAAACTTATTAAAAAATCAAATATCAATCACAAGCTCAGTCATAACAAATCTCAACAGTACCATGGGACAATTAAAATTAAATGAGAAAATATTTAATTCAGATATAGAAAAAATTGAAACCACCATTCGACAATCAACAAACGAAATTGCGCTTATCGAAGCCAAATTAAATTTCTTTGAAATTTGCGAACAACTAATGGAGAGTTATTCGTATCTTGAAAATACTATTAATGATATTCTAAACTCTATCACTTTTGCACAGCTTCAAATAATTCATACTTCTATTATTGAACCAGAAAATTTGATCACTGCTCTTAAGAAAATATCAGAAAATACAGTAAGAAAAGGTTTACCGCTACCAATAAAATATTCTGAAATTTCACAGTATTTGGAAATAATCGATCTCGAAGCATATCAAACAAATTCAGATCTTGTTTTCGTTCTTAAAATACCTTTGATTGAACCACAAGTATTTACTTTATTCCACCTATACCCAATACCAATTTATGATAATAGAACTGGATTTCACCACATTTTATCATTTTCACAAAAATATTTAGCGCGAGATGATGATTCTTTATCCTACATTCCAATCCACGATTTACAAAAGTGTAAACAGTTATCTACGCATCAAAAGTTGTGTCGCGATGTTTACGCGTACCCTATAGACGATAACGCGATATGTGAAGCCCGTTTGTTAAGACAATATAAGACATTTCCTGCGAATTGTAAAAGTGCGGTAGTCAACGGACAAGGTTATAATGTGCAAAAACTCGAAGAAAACGTGTGGCTAGTGTCGATTGCCGAACCGGTACACGTGACCATAAGTCTTCCAGACACAAAAACGAAAACATTAACCGTAAATGAAAATTCTATTTTACAGCTATACTCAGGATGCTCCGCTTTTGTTGGCATTACTAAAATACAAGCTAGTACCAGAAAAACTATAAACATTCCTCATGTACTTCATCCCGTAATGGTTGATTACAACTGTTGCCTAGACATTCCAAACAAAGTAGAAGTACCCAAAATAGAACCACTAGATCTTAATAACATTAACTTGAATGATCTGCAAGTGACAAAACACAAACTGGACCAATACTCAAAAAGTTTGGATGAACTCATAAACAAACCGTTTGTTGAGAAAAATATTTCGTGGTTCACATATACTACGATCTCACTCATCGTTGCCTTGATCGTCCTCTACACCTGTTATAAGTGTAGAAATATTAAATTCAACAAATCGCCAGGAAAGCCTGTTCCGGACCAACCGAATGATGTTTTTATCAAAATTCATAACATTCTGGCAAAAAGAAGACCCAAACTTGACACTGAAGCCTCTGAGGAAGTGGAAATCGAAAATTGACAATTTCATGGTTTAATGTATACCTTTATATTTTTATTTTTTGTATTTTGCGTATTTTCCTTTTAATCTTTAAATCTCTGTATATATTGTATTGTCTATTTTATATTTTATGTATTTTGGTTTTTATTCTCAAAATTGTTGTTTATTAAACAACAATTTTAATTAAGGGGGGAGTTGTTATATACGAAAAAACGCTTATGTTTAAGTAATGTTACGCAATGTCAAACATCAGATTACGATTTCCGTATTTTCATGAGAACGATGCTACGTTGCGTTTTTATAAAATAAACACATTAAGTAACACAAATATTATGTTACAGAAAAATAATGATTTCTGCACTTTCATGGGAGCGACGCTACATCGAATTCTCCATGAAAATAAACGCTGACGTTGATTTAACAAATTCTATAAATTCTTTGACTTTATGTAAAATAGTTAGTTACAATTATAATTTCAACCTATTACTTCTTTTTTATATAACATAAAACTGTGTAACTCAATAAAAATTGTTTTTAAAAAGTTTAACGTGAATTTGTGAATATAACATATATATATATATATATATATATATACGAGGGCAATTCAGACACTAACCTCCGGTTGATGGAAAAAATACACAGTTAAGTAAAAATATTTTAATATATACATCTTACAACTACATCTTTGCACTATTTTTCGACATAGTCTCCATAACGATTGAGGCACTTATCGTATCTCTTCACAAGCTTTGAAATTCTTTCTGCATAAAGATCACCCGCTTGTGCCTTGAGCCAGCCTGTGACCGCATCTTTGAGCTCTTCGTCGTCATCAAACCGCTAGGACCCGAGCTATTTCTTCATATGCATGAAGAGGTGATAATCGCTTGGCGCCAGATCTGGGCTGTAAGGTGGATGGTTGAAAACGTCCCACTTGAAGGACTCAAGAAGGGCTGTTGTTCTGCGAGCAGAGTGAGGACGGGCGTTATCGTGCAAAAAAACGATACCGGAAGTCAGCATACCACGGCGTTTGTTCTGTATAGCCCGTCGTAATGTTTCTAGTGTTTCACAGTACACGTCTTGATTAATGGTCGTCCCACGTTCCATGAATTCAACCAACAACACCCCTTTGGCATCCCAAAACACCGTTGCCATCAGTTTTCTGGCAGAAAAATCTTGCCGGGATTTTTTTGGTTTGGTAGGCGAATCTGAATGTGCCCACATCTTTGATTGTTCTTTTGTCTCAGGGTTCACGTACTCAATCCAGGTTTCGTCACCGGTCACGATTCTGTTTAACAATGGTTCTCCTTCGTCCTCATAACGTGACAGAAAGTCTAATGCAGAGGCCATTCTTTGACTTTTGTGATGGTCGGTAAGAATTTTGGGCACCCATCGTGCACAGAACTTACGGTAACCCAATCTTGCTGTCACTATCTCGTACAAAAGAGTCTTAGAAATCTGTGGAAAATCAGTAGACAACTCCGCCATTGTGAAACGTCGATTTTCACGAACTTTTGCATCAACTGTCTGAACGAGTTCGTCAGTCACCAAGGATGGTCTACCACTCCTCTCTTCATCATGAACGTTTTCTCGTCCACTTTTAAATAAACGTACCCATTCACGGACAACTCCTTCACTCATAACTTTTGGTCCGTACACGGCACAAAGCTCACGATGAATAGCTGCTGCAGAGTATCCTTTGGCTGTGAAAAACCTTATAACAGCACGCACTTCACATTTGGCGGGATTTTCTATTGCAGCACACATTTCAAACTGCCACAAAAACTAAACTAGCGCAGGTACGATGTTCACTCGACTACGGCTTGATGCCGACTGACCTGCTGAGCGTGTGAATGCACAGATGGCGCGCTACTCCCCCCACTACCCGCACTGTGACCAATCGGAGGTTAGTTTCTGAATTGCCCTCGTATATATATATATATATATATATATATATATATATATATATATATATATATATATATCGCGATAGCGGT
This sequence comes from Galeruca laticollis, assembly GCA_963921935.1. Taxonomy (NCBI): domain Eukaryota; kingdom Metazoa; phylum Arthropoda; class Insecta; order Coleoptera; family Chrysomelidae; genus Galeruca; species Galeruca laticollis. The sequence goes on along the minus strand of OY998180.1, from coordinate 5,126,632 downwards.
AGAAGTGGCGTCCGTATAGATTTGTAGCGCTGTGGCATCTTCCGATATACACAATATGTATATAGAACAGCCCCAATGCATAGAGATCACGCACAGAGTGGCTTCCTATTATTCGGCAACACTGGCACCTTGATCGATTATTAGTAGGTAAATTTGAATTTCTTTAAGAATCGGTGTGTCCTGTATATTGTATATAGATCGCGTTCAAAGTGACTTCCAGTAATTTCAAATATGTCTTTATTTTTCTTTTGAGAGAGGAGAATGAAACATATTTTCTAGTAATAGGGATGTTGACGGTTGGTACAAATCCATATGAAGCTATATTTTACACATAAAAGATAGTTTTTAGAAACCTAAAATAACATTCTAAAAAACTTATTATTCGTTTTAAATTAAACTTATTTCTCATAACCCAGTCATGAATATGAACTATTTTTCTTGATAATTTGTTGGAACAATGATAATATTTTACGATTTTTATCACAATGGAGAGTGGATCCATCAAATGAAATAGCTGTAACTTACCGAAGATTGATTCTATAATGGTGCGTACATTGACATATTTTATTACAAATGAGAGAGACACAATACTCATTTTATATATTCTTTTATCATATTTAGAGCTACTTAACATCTATATCAACGAAATAAAACTTGAAATCAGCTCTGTAAACAAACAAACTACTAATAAATAATTGACTTTTTATTTTTACCACAACCAAAAATATATAAAATGATTTTCAATTTGTATTTGTAGTTTTTCAGAGATTATAACTTACATTAATGTTAATGAAAAAGACTATCCATCTCAAATATATTATGCAAGGAAGTAGCAGTAAGTAAAACGCAAAATACGTACTACAGCATATATTATTAGAAATTACAGGGACAACTAGTTTCGGCACACTGAGCTAATCATCAGGGCTTAAATGTATATATGATTCACATGAAAAGTATTGTAATGTTTTTGTTATTTATTTGAACAATAAACGGGTGGGATAAATATTAAACAGTCGGTATTGCTACTTACTAATTTATTTAAACACTAACTCACTAACACTAATTTATATGTACTTAACTAGTCACTTAAATTTAATTTATATGCACACCAACTTATTAATTTATAACACTTTTATATTCACTTAATTACTGTTTAACTCACTATGGCAAATTATAAACTGAAACTCATCCGCTGATCGGTCCTCTATTTATATCAAAACTTTCTTTACTAGAACATTCGGGATGGGACATGCCTTTCGCACTCCGTTAACATAAGGTTACAGGGCCGTACTTAGTATCTGCTTCGATGTGCGAGTTCGTAACATTACCCCCTCCTTAAATGAAAGTTCCTCCTGGAACTTTTGTGTAGCCGAGACTGGATGTTCGAATCGGCAACTAGCCCCATTTCTACACTTTCCGATCTTATGAAAATAGCAGGGCACCGTCTTCATCGGATACTGATAACGGGGGTTGTAGCTGCAAATCAATATCTGGACACCGGTATCTCGAAAGATAATCTCTACCATGTTCCTGATGATTCGCCAATCCAACTGGTTACTCGCTATCTTAGGCATAGCCAGTTTCTTCACGTTGGATTCCAACACATGGTCTCGGAGGTTTCGAAGTGCTTCCCACACATCGCGGTAGGTAGATCGATCTTGGAATTCATTTTTAGTTACCACGTAGAAGACGTACCGCGAATTATGTTTCAGTTTTAGTGTCTTGCCAGGGGCTGGAATCTGGTCTTCAAGTTTTTCTAATTGCCCGAACTTCTTTCGAAAGACGGTTGCCAACCCTCGTGCGTTCTTGATACGGGCGGGGATGTTGTATGCCAGTGAATAATCTTCTGGGAGAGTGAACAAATCTGGTTGTTGTTCCGAAGTGACTCCATATCTAGCTTTCCCGGTACCTCCATACGCGCCCATAAATTCATTGAAGGTGGGGTCAGACACATCTCGAATAAGGTTTACTCCTTCCTCTATGTCATGGTCTCCTTCGAATGGTGCCAGTCGATTTCGGTGAACTACTTTTGGTTTTCCGTTGGGGATCTTGCTTATGCGATATAAAACATCATTGATCCTTTTCTTGATTAAGTATGGACCTTCCCAGGATTTTTGTAATTTTGGAGAAAATCCTTTTCTCCTCGCCGGGTTGTGTAGCCATACTTTGTCCCCTTCTTTAAAACCGCCCTCTGTGGCCTGCGTGTCGTACCGACTTTTCATTCTGTCGCTGGCAACTTGAAGATTTGTTCGAACTAGTTCATGAATATCGTCCAGCCTTCTTCTCAATTGGATCACGTAGTCTTCGCCTGCTATATCTTCTCCAGGCCGACAGCCAAATTCCAGGTCACAAGGAAGCCTCATTTCACGTCCAAACAGGATTTTCGCAGGTGTTTCACCCGTGGACTCATTGACGGCAGATCGATAAGCCAATGCGAATAGGGAGAGATACTGGTCCCAATCTCTCTGATGGCTGGATACTACTTTGGACAGGTATTTTCCAATAGTCCTGTTCATTCTCTCGACCATTCCATCTGACTGTGGATGTAATGCTGCTGTTCTGGTCCTCTTCATTCCCAGCTTGTCGCAAATCTCCTGGAATAGATGGCTTTCGAAATTTCTTCGCTGGTCACTGTGGACTTCCATGGGCACTCCATATCGGCTGATGAATTCTTTCACCAATACATCCGCGACAGTTGTGGCCTCTTGGTTCGGGATAGCGTAAATTTCCACCCACTTTGTAAAATAATCCATTACAACCAGTATGTACTTGCTACCATTTTCTGTCGCCGGAAATGGTCCAGCGATATCTAAAGCAATCCTTTCGAAAGGGCTTCCAACATTGTACTGTTTCATGGGTGCCTTTCTCTTGCGATGTGGTCCATTACTCGTAGCACAAGTCGTACATTTCTCACACCAGTCCTTAACATCGTCGGAGCTGTTCATCCAATAAAACCTTTCACGAACTCGCTGAAGGGTTTTCTTCACTCCCAGATGACCTCCCGATGGACTGTCGTGTAACTTCTTCAGTACCTCAGCTACTCTTGTTCTCGGGATAACTAGCTGTCTCCTCATCTCAGAACCATTATCGTTTTCAAGGACTCTTCTCAACAGCCCTTCTTCCAGGACAAGGGAGTCCCACTAAGCCCAATACGCCTTGAGTTTCGGTGAAAATCTTGACACTTCTTGCCAGGTAGGTCGCCGGTTTTCTTTCTTCCATTGCCGGATCATCTTCAGGTGAGGATCATTCTCCTGATCTTCTCTGATCCTGGTGGGTGACCATTCCTCGTTGACTAGAGTAGTTCTTGAAAATGCAGCTTCCCTAGATTCCACCTTGTTGCAGTGGGAGCAGTCTGTTGGGCACGGCCGTCTGGACAGGGAGTCGGCATTTCGGTGACTCACACCAGCTCGATGTTCGATGTTGAAATCGTATTCTTGAAGTCGTTTAATCCATCTAGCGATCTGGCCCTCGGGATTCTTAAACTGCATCAACCACTTAAGTGCTGCATGATCAGTCCGGATTAAAAACTTTCTACCATAGAGATACTGGTAAAAGTGTTCCACGGACTTCACTACTGTCAAAAGTTCTCTTCTTGTGACGCAGTAGTTTCGTTCTGGTTTGGAGAGGACTTTACTGAAATATCCCAGCACTCTTTATTGCCCTCCTTGGATCTGTGAGAGCACTCCACCAATTTCTACGTTGCTTACGTCAGTGTCAAGAATAAAGTCTCTCTCTGGTAATGGATATCCTAATATCGGCGCCGAGGTTAAATGCCTCTTCAAAGTTTCAAAAGCCGTTTGACAGTCTTCGTCCCATTGGAAAGCTCTTGCTTCTTCTGTAAGTCGCGTTAGAGGCTTGGCAATATTTACAAACTTCCCGATAAATCTTCTGTAATACGTGCAAAGTCCAAGGAAACTCCTAATTTGATGTTTGTCGGTTGGTTGCGGCCATTGCTGAATGGAAGCAACTTTCTCTGGATCCACCGCCACTCCTTCATTGCTCACTATATGACCTAGATAGTTGACTCGGTTTTGGAACAGCTGACATTTCTTCGGGTTTAACATGAGCTGGACAGCTTGGAGTCGTTTGAATACGTCTTCCAAATTTTTCAGATGTTCGTCAAATGTCTTCCCCAGTACTACGATGTCGTCCAAATAGACCAGGCATGTCTTCCAAGACAACCCTCTCAAGACATTTTCCATAAGTCTTTCAAATGTCGCAGGCGCATTACAGAGCCTGAATGGCATGACGTTGAATTGCCATAATCCAGATCCGGTTGTAAAAGCAGTCTTCTCTTTATCTTCTGGGTCCATTTCTACTTGCCAATAACCAGACTTCAGGTCCAAGGTGGAAAACAGTTTGCTGCCGGCCAACGTGTGTAGCGTATCGTCAATTCGGGGCAGAGGATAGCTGTCTTTCTTCGTCACGTTGTTAAGCTGGCGATATTCCACGCAGTATCTCGAAGTTCCATCCTTTTCCTTGACGAGCACTACTGGAGACACCCATGGACTAGTAGATGGTTCTATCACTTTTTCTTCTGCCATCTCTCGAATTATTCTTTCAGCTGCCTCTCTCTTCGCTAGTGGAGGTCTTCGAGCTGATCGCCTAATTGGCTTAGCATTACCAGTATCGATTTTGTGTTTGACGGCTGATGTTCTGCCAGTCTTTCCCCCTTTTGGTACGAATAAGTCTCGATACTGCAAGAGAAATTCTCTCATTCTCTTTTTTTCAGCTTGATCCAAAGATTGACCAGCTACTGATAACATTTGTTCGAATCTGGCATTGGAATTGTCAGTGGTCGTTGTCTGACGAACTATAGACGTCACCGGTACACAGGATCCAATCTTGTTTTCCTTCTTGATGGTAATTGGGTAATCGTTCACGTTTATCAATCGTACAGGGATCTCCTTCGCCGACGTAACCAATCCTTTCCCAATTAGTACTCCTTTGCCAACTTCCTCGTCGTGGTTCCTTGGTTCCATCATAACCGGTGTACCTTCTTCCATGATTCCCTGTAGCCGTGCTACTATCATGGTTTCGCTTCGTGCAGGTAGAACGGTATCTTCCTGTACAGCTGCCAACACCGCGCTGCCTTCATATGGATGCAGGAATACCTCCTCGGAACCCACTTCAATGGTTCTGTTTCTAAAGTCTAATTGGAATCCATGTACATTCATTACGTCCATTCCCAGAATCACGTCTTCTTCAATGTCAGCTACGATTACCGTATGCGTGAACTTTTCTGCGCCAATTCCCAATTCAATTGGATTTGTGTTTCCCCGTGAACGTTGGCACTTTCGCCTGTGGCGGTCCGCAGTCGCAGTCTCGTTGGTAGAAGCTTCTTCTTGGGGTTTATTATCTCTGGTCGTATAATGGTTCTAGTTGCTCCAGTGTCAACCAGCAGAGCATATTTCTTGCCATTTACTTCGCCATCCACATATACACTGTCGTTGCGACATCTGAGAGAAGCTATCAGTATGAGAGGGTCTTTGGATTGATCATGGGTCGGTGCTGCCCCCTCGTAGCCGACCCGTTCTAGTTTTCCTGTGACTGGGGTTCTTGGTTTGCAGGAGTTTTGGAGCGCTTACACGAACTACGTACATGCCCTAGCTCGCCACAATTCCAGCATCTGATCTTTCTTGGCTTCTTGTCCATCATACTTTTTATTAAACTGACGAACTGGTCAAATCTGTCTTCGTCACCTTCTTCTTGGATGGTCCTAATTTTGTTATATCCTGAAGCCTTAGTTGTTGCTTCATATTCAAGAGCAGCTGTCAATGCGTCAACTAATGTTTTGGGATGGGCTAAACGAAGCCTCCTCTGCATATCGGGGTCACGTAAGCCATCAATAAAGGCCTGGATGCCCAGACATTCCATCATGTTCTCTGGTGCTGACGGATAAGCAAATCGAACGAGTCGGGCAATATCCACTTCATATTCTTGAAGGGCTTCATCACGTTTCTGCCTTCGGTTCTTCAGCTGAGATTGGTACAAGTGCTCTAGATGTTCTTGGCCATATCGCATGTCCAACCTCTTCTTCAGCAGCTCGAAGTCATCCGTTTCTTCAAGCGGTATCGTCTGAAGTACATCTAAGGCATCTCCCCGAAGCGCTATAGTTAGGTTCACTGCTTTCTCCTTATCGGACCAATTATTCACTCTAGCGGCTGCTTCAAACTGTTTCACATAATTGGTCCACGATGTCTTTCCGTCGAATGTTGGGGTCTTGACTCGTGCAAAACTGCCAATGTCCTCTATCCTGGAAGTTATTTCTGGCTTGCAGGGTTTTATATGTTCAAACTTCTTTCCTTCTGCTGGCGTGTCTTCTGTTCTTAAATCTGCCATATTTCTATCCAATTCCTTGATTTTCTCGTCTATCGTTGTTATCTTGTTTTCAATGTCTGATTTTAGAGACGTAATTTTATTCTCGACGTCAGCAGCAATGTCATTTTTTAACGATAAGATATCGGCAGAAATGTCATTCTTCATGGTGGAAATCTTCTCTTCCATGGCAGAAATATCGTTCTTCATATTAGCAGAAATCTTTTCTTCCATGGCAGAAATTGACGAGATTAAGGTGGAAGCATCGTCACTAAATAAAACTGTTTCTGGATCAAAGCCGTCATTTTCCAGTGTCACTTTAAATCTTTCTACTAACTCACTTTTCTTACCGGACGTTTCCAACTCACGATCTTCCAATTCTGCTCTTAATTCCGTCACTTTGAGATCACATAGTCTCTTGGCTATTTTTACGTAGCAATTTATTTATATTACCCCACACCTGACACCAATGTAATGTTTTTGTTATTTATTTGAACAATAAACGGGTGGGATAAATTTTAAACACTCGGTATTGCTACTTGCTAATTTATTTAAACACTAACTCACTAACACTAATTTATATGTACTTAACTAGTCACTTAAATTTAATTTATATGCACACTAACTTATTAATTTATAACACTTTTATATTCACTTAATTACTGTTTAACTCACTATGGCAAATTATAAACTGAAACTCATCCGCTGATCGGTCCTGTATTTATATCAAAACTTTCTTTACAAGAACATTCGGGATGGGACATGCCTTTCGCGATATTTCTTAAAATGCCTTTCGAGAACATGTTTAGAAAGGACGGTCACAACAAATCCCAATAGACCTTCTCAGTATTCGGCGCGCTCGGCTTTTTCTTAACTCCGTTAACATAAGGTTACAGGGCCGTACTTAGTATCTGCTTCGGTGTGCGAGTTCGTAACAGTATTATAAAAGGAAAGTTGTCGCATGCCCGTGGCATCCAGTAGAATCCAAGATGTGTCAGTAGGTAATATGAGAAATATATTGTAGGAAAATTTTATTAAAATCTGGAAAATTTACATAATTATGCAAACGTCAAACAAAATTAAAATTAGATAACGTTAAGAGAAGCAATCAAAATCAAATTAATGTATAATTAAAAGAAAAAGGAAGAAAATATGGACTTCGTCTTACGGCAGAAACCGTCTGAAGCAAGAAGTCCAGGAATTGAATAGTCGTATTAGGAAAATGAGCAATAGGGAGGACCGAATGCGGACTAACGAAAAACAAATTTTGCGTTCTGTTACTCCGCATGATAGTAATTATATACTCAGAATTCATATTTTAATACTCATAATTCACACCATTTGTATGCTCATGGTCGTAGGAAAAATAGAGTGCATAACTCGTTAGAAATTGTATTTCCTGCACGCGTCCACACTTCTTATACAATGCTATTCAAATTCGAGTCTATGCATTGGGATCATGGTAACGGTAAGAGATATAGGGGTAGTTAAATGGGGGCAAAGTTGTGTATTTCAGAGGTCATTTATTTGATTCAAGACAATCTAGCTTCTGTAGTTCTGGAGTTATACCGAAAAAATTAAAAATTCTGAACTTCTTCTTTTGCCTACATTTTTTTATTTTGCGAGGATTTTCCAAAACAAACTTTGCCATAACAACTTTTTGTATATTGAACTATGACCAGAACAATTTTAACCTCTTTTAATATTCTATAACAGCTGTAGTTGAGAAATATCAGTGAGTAAGAAGTGGATCAATGCCAAGTTGATCAAGACCTTGTTTATTTATTGTTTATTTGAAATTTTACCGGTAATAGTTCAATATTTCCAAAACAGTCTGTAGTTCAGATATAAATACTATGCCGATATGAAACATGACTCTTGGCATTTGAATCAATGCAATTAAAAATATAGATTCGTATTTGAAAATAAAAACTTGAGGGTGGCACAATTTTCACGATACTTTGTATATAATTTTTTTTCACATAGATCATGTTGCAATTTTTTTTTAGTTCGAATACAAAAGCTTTTTAATCTGTAACCTACAGAATAATCCACGTTATACATCCAAAGAAATTATTTTTTACTTTCTAGCGCAATTGAATAAACGTTTGTCATTAAAAAGTTTTTTTATGATTTTATTTTATGCTTTTAGTCGTCTCGTTAGTCTATGCATTTCTGATACAGCTTCATTATTATGATGTAATTTTTCCGGGAGTTCTGAGCTATTATGATTAACTGGTTTGCCATCGTGGAGCCACGATATTGAATTTTCACAATCTCCGGCTAAATTCGTAACCTCAACCCACAATTGGACAATAATCACAAATCTCGTCCGCCATTTTGGAGCTGCCATGTTGAATTTATAAATTTTGACATAAAGAATAATATTTCAGGTATTCAAACATCTAACTATAATTTAGGGTTCAAATGGAAATTCAATGAAGTTTGTTTTTTGTCAAATAGAATAACCTAAATATTTTTCAATATGTGGATTCTTGAAAACTTGAAACATGTATCATACTTCATACCCTATCTTTAGCTATGACGGTTCCAAGACATGTCAACTGAGTCGCCCATTTTATCAGTTCGAAAGGAAATTAACTATTATACCAGAAATCCTAAATATATTGCATTGTAATTTCGGCGGCGTTGTATGTTCCAGCACTAGAAGCATTCCTTCCGATTCTAATGCTGTAAAATTTGATATTCAGACGCTGATTTAAAAAAATAACTCAAGTCTCATATTCAGAAAATTTCAACGTTATAAATTATTCTCATGCAGCCATTAATTCTCATCATCATATTAATCAAAATCCCAACATTGAAAATGTCATCATGATACCTATGAAAATCGGAACTTTAGACCCAGAATACTCTGGAAGATTTTGAATATGGGGTTTAATAGTTGGCTTCCACTTGAAATAAATATTTGACGTCATCAACATCTGACTGTCAGATTTAACACCACCTCTTGTAGAATCTGGAGGAATGTTATTGTCCTTATCATACCTACATACGTATGAAATGACATTGAAAAATAATATCGCACACACTTTCACTTTTTGTTAGGAAGAATAAAATGTACGACTCAAACATCGTCAAAGATAAGTCAAGGATATGATGAATATTTAACATACTTTTTTTTAGAATCCAAATTTAAAAAACATTTAGGGAGCTCCTTTCGTAATGACGAAGTTCGTTAAGTTTCCGATTGAACCGGAAATGACAGTCAGATGTTTAAATACCTGAAATGTTCATCCAACGTACCTATAAAAATCACTCAAATTTCAAACCGACCGCCCATTTAATAACACAATAGCGGGCTGGCTAGTAATTTCGTTGGCAAACTATACATTAATAGAAACATGTTTAATTGGTATATGTACTGTTTCTTTTTGTACAAACATTTGTATGTTTCATAAAATATTTTTTTATGTCTATTCCATCTAAAACGCACAATAAAAAGAGCTTTAATGATGATACTGATGTGAAAACTTGTACTCAGTCATGATGGATTCCTCACTAGCAATTCAAGCAAATTCAAGGCTTTTTTTTAATTTCGTGTTCACACTTTTCTGTTTGAAATTCTATTTCAAATTTTTTCTTCAAAATTCAGAGCCTAACTTTTCACAGGTTTCGAATTATTCAAAAATATGAAAAAAAACCTTCATCAAACTCACACGGCTCAATGGAGTATATAAAGGAAAGTTGATTTCAATCGCCCTATTTTGAGCTCTAGTTCACTCTGTAGGATTAATTGTATGTTGGTCTAGGCCACCCTGTATACAGACATCACACCAGTAGAACCATTAGCACATGTTTAAGTTTTGCATTTATCAGACTCCCTATATATAGCTTTCATTTTTGCTCTGCACTGTTACGAACCGGTGGTGTAGTAATGAACAGACCAAACCGCTATGGTGTTGAGAAAAAAACTCTATGGTATACATAGCTTTTATTGCCCTCTACCACTTTTATTCAAGACATTTTTTGCCTTAGATCAAATAAGGATGCAGTTATCGTCCATACAGTTATCATTGATACACCCTGTACATGCCAGAGAGAGTTTCAACGTCTCCGAAATATTCATAAATTTTCGTGAAATTCCATATTCAAGGTCAACTACTAACGATCCACCTAGTAATCTGATTGCATTTAGATTTTCGGAATTTTCACAAAAAAACTTGACTCCTGCTATAGCGAAGTAGAAAAATATACCCATTCGAAAATTAACCTGAAAATAGTAGTAATTTTACTTCATCTCGTGGTTTACGTTGGAAAATTCAATTAATTTTCCCCTTATTTACGGAAATTCAGAAATCTTCAGTTTGTTTTATCGCCAGCATTATTCATTTTTATCGCCAGTAGTTTTTTATTTTGCCTCAAAATCAAATTTAAGTGAAGTGTAGAACGAAAATATAATTTTTCTATTAATAACGGTGAATATTCTGTAATAACTAGCATCCTCCGCACTGTCAACAATGGTATCAATCAATTAAAACAGGTGTAAATCATCATATTCAATGTTAAACGCTTTCTATAACCAAAAGTGAGATCGGCAACACTGCCAGGATGCCACTATGCAAGAAAAATACATATACAGATGCCAAACTATACCGTTATTCGATATGTATACTGACGGATGCCACTTTGTGCGTCAGATGTATAATAAATATATAAGTGTGCTACTATAACGCCGCGTACGGAGAACCTGTGAACCTTGGTGTATAGGTTTATACAAAAAACGACCATAGGGACGTCCTGCTGATTTCATCAGCAACAGATTCCCAAGCATTTACTGAACCGTTTGCGATATTTTGGAGCTCGATGCACTGTGCGTCCGTATATCGGATGTCATAGTGCCGCGGACGCCACAGCTACCGCGATTTTAACATGGGCGGATGCCACTTCACGCCGTGAATGTATATATATATATATATATATATATATATATATATATATATATATATATATATATATATATATAATATATATATATATATATATATATATATATATATATATATATATATATATATATATATATGAACATGGCAAGCCAGAGAAAATACTGACTGGTAATGCAACTTACTTCACGAATGAAAAATTGAAAAGACACTTTGCACGACAAGGTATTCAAATTATACATACATCTATAAGAAGACCAAATGCGAATCCAACTGAAAGACAGGTAGAACAATGTATCAAGTTTTTGAGATTAGAATGTATAAATAATCATAAAGAATGGGATGAAAAATTAGGAAATATAGAGAAATATATCATATCATACACCGAGTCTAGTGACAAATGTAGCACCTGTCACTTTAATGGAAAAAAATACAACCAGAGAGACCCTGGAATATAGATAATTCAAATATAGAAAATTTACAGGAGAAGTCAAAGAGAAACATCATGGAATATAATCAAAAATATGCGAGAAAGGAAAACCAGAAGATGAAAAGAAAAATTAAATTTAATATAGGAGACAAGGTATTATTAAAAAGACATAGGGTGAGCAACAGAAGGAATGGAATATGTGCTAAATTGCAAGAACCCTATATTGGACCATCCATAAAAGAAAGGGTAATAGTCAATAATGTATATGAACTACGGGAACCCGAAGCACTAAAGAACGTAGGGAAGTATCATATACAACTCCTTTATAAATACTCGTACAATGAGGAAAACAAAAATGAGACAAAAATATGAAAAGGATGATCAACACAATTAGTTTAGAGCACTGAACAAAAATGTTCATTGTTCTGGGAGGAGAATGTTACATACAGGTTGTCCCACCATTGTAGTGACATGTGTTGATTACATATTTAATATTTAATTACTTTATAGAAAGTTGTATTTTGAGAAACATAATATTCCTGAGTGTAGCGATAAATTTACTAGTGTAGGTACTACAAGAAGATATGAAACGGGTATTAACGTCTGAAAAGGTATACGGAAATAGGAAAAAAGCAGTGTGTTAATTGAGAATTGTTATGATTAGAAAGGAAAATGATATGTTCAATGCGGTTGTATTCTTGGTAGTTGATCTATTAATTTCCATCGAATAAAATCTAAGTTTGACAATACATGACATTCATTGAAATAAAAATGAAAATTTATCTGAACAAGCCTTTAAGGAAACTAAGGAAGGAAGAGAGGAGAGAAGTTGTTGAAACGGGAGACTATTCACTTGACATATTTGGTGACGGGAGTTTTTTATCCCGAAAAGAAGGAAAATAACGGATTAATTATATTGGAGACGATTCAGGGATTGAAAATTAACAATAACATAGTCAATACGAGGAATAGAACAAATATAATTGAAAATTGAAACAGTATATGGAAAACAGAGATTAAATATTATGGAATGATGCAAGACTAAGAAAATAGTACGTGAGATTATTTTAACTCAGATAGTAGACATAAATAAAAACATATTTAGAAGATTGTGAGCAAAATAAGTAATTTGAGACGTTAACTAATAATTTGAAGAAGAACATTATATTGAGAACAGAAATAAGTATTTTGAAAAGAAGCAACATGGTGAAGAAATACATGAACCCAATATAAGACAGCGGAACCACATAAATAAACATATACAGACAAGTTTGCGGGAAAAGAACAGTTGAAAAGTTGAAAAGGTCGGTTAAATTTTATACTAGCTAGTTTTTTTTTAAAGTTGTGTAATTATCAAATTTTGTTATTTTGTTAACAATTTAAGAAAGATCTAGTTGATTTTATAGTTGTGTTTTTCAAGTTGTGTAATTATTAAATTTGGTTATTTCGTTGATAATTTGAGAAAGTTCTATTTGATTTGATTCAATATTTTGGAAGTCGTATAGATTATTGAAATTATTTTGTTAATTATAGGATCATTGGATATAGAAATTTGGTTTCCTTAATTGTAATTTTATTAGATTTTCTTTATAAGGTAAGCTAAGTATTGAAATTCAACCAGAACAATGATCTTTGTTTGAGGAATTCAAAAGAAGCAGTCCTGTATAAAGAAAGGTAAGAGTTTTAAGTCAACAATTTAGAGTTAGTGTTTGTAAAATTTTGAATAGTAATGAATTTAGGTCAAATTAGAGAAAATTAACATACAGGGTGTTTCTTGAATTAAAATTTAGAATAAAAATTTAATTGTAGAACTGTGTAAAAATGTTAATTTGGATGTATAAAAAAACAGGAAATAAAAAGAAAAGATATATTTGATCACTGCATTTCTTTCGAGAACCGACTCCCTGAGAGATATTATATATAGCCGAAGCAAATAGATTTACAGAATAATTTTATTGCATTTTACTTACCTATTTATGGTAAGTTGGCGTCCATAAATTATTAAATATATAGCAATACGCGTTATATATATATATATATATATATATATATATATATATATATATATTTATATATATATATATCAAAAGTTAATTAAAATAAATTGTGTATATAAAATTATTACAATCATAATAGAAATTATAGCTATAATAATTATATAAGTGTTACTCATAATATATACATATACATATATATATATATATATATATATATTTGTGTAACTACACGAACCAAGAGAGGTTGTCGGAGGGTGTAATCTTCAGTTCGGATTAGAGATTCTGAACTGGAAGGCATTACGGCACTCTTGAAGAGACCCAAGAAGGTCGAAACGCGTAAGTGTACTATGCTCTTCCGCTATCAGTTGCGAATCACCACAGATGTCCGTATCGGCAAAATGGCCGATTGACGTCACGGTTTTCGAAGGGGATGTAATTCAATATTCTGCGTGGTATTAGCCAGGAATGTAGTTGTTTTGCCCTTCGAAGAACGGTCAGGCCAATAAGTCGAAATTATTGAAATTTCGACTAAAACAGGTGTAGTAGAAAATCGAAATTTATATTTCATATAGCACCTCGTATTTTATGAAATTATATTCATTTTTATTTAATACGACTAATACGGTAGCATTTATCTGAGGTGTTGGTTCGCAACTGAAAGTGAAGATGGCGCCAACTGACTACTTCTCGCTTGTGTAACTACACGAACCAAGAGAGGTTGTCGGAGGGTGTAATCTTCAGTTCGGATTAGAGATTCTGAACTGGAAGGCATTACGGCACTCTTGAAGAGACCCAAGAAGGTCGAAACGCGTAAGTGTACTATGCTCTTCCGCTATCAGTTGCGAATCACCACAGATGTCCGTATCGGCAAAATGGCCGATCGACGTCACGGTTTTCGAAGGGGATGTAATTCAATATTCTGCGTGGTATTAGCCAGGAATGTAGTTGTTTTGCCCTTCGAAGAACGGTCAGGCCAATAAGTCGAAATTATTGAAATTTCGACTAAAACAGGTGTAGTAGAAAATCGAAATTTATATTTCATATAGCACCTCGTATTTTATGAAATTATATTCATTTTTATTTAATACGACTAATACGGTCGCATTTATCTGAGGTGTTGGTTCGCAACTGAAAGTGAAGATGGCGCCAACTGACTACTTCTCGCTTGTGTAACTACACGAACCAAGAGAGGTTGTCGGAGGGTGTAATCTTCAGTTCGGATTAGAGATTCTGAACTGGAAGGCATTACGGCACTCTTGAAGAGACCCAAGAAGGTCGAAACGCGTAAGTGTACTATGCTCTTCCGCTATCAGTTGCGAATCACCACAGATGTCCGTATCGGCAAAATGGCCGATCGACGTCACGGTTTTCGAAGGGGATGTAATTCAATATTCTGCGTGGTATTAGCCAGGAATGTAGTTGTTTTGCCCTTCGAAGAACGGTCAGGCCAATAAGTCGAAATTATTGAAATTTCGACTAAAACAGGTGTAGTAGAAAATCGAAATTTATATTTCATATAGCACCTCGTATTTTATGAAATTATATTCATTTTTATTTAATACGACTAATACGGTCGCATTTATCTGAGGTGTTGGTTCGCAACTGAAAGTGAAGATGGCGCCAACTGACTACTTCTCGCTTGTGTAACTACACGAACCAAGAGAGGTTGTCGGAGGGTGTAATCTTCAGTTCGGATTAGAGATTCTGAACTGGAAGGCATTACGGCACTCTTGAAGAGACCCAAGAAGGTCGAAACGCGTAAGTGTACTATGCTCTTCCGCTATCAGTTGCGAATCACCACAGATGTCCGTATCGGCAAAATGGCCGATCGACGTCACGGTTTTCGAAGGGGATGTAATTCAATATTCTGCGTGGTATTAGCCAGGAATGTAGTTGTTTTGCCCTTCGAAGAACGGTCAGGCCAATAAGTCGAAATTATTGAAATTTCGACTAAAACAGGTGTAGTAGAAAATCGAAATTTATATTTCATATAGCACCTCGTATTTTATGAAATTATATTCATTTATATATATATATATATATATATATATATATATATATATATATTATTATGCCCCACGTTTCAGGAGACAGATTTTATTATAACTATAATTATCAATATCTGAATATTACAATTATAATTTTATTTTGCTCCACGATGCAGGGACAAATTTGTTAGAATTATAAATATTGTACCTATACAATTTATATTTTTGAATTCAATTTAGATAAATAAGGTGTATACTATTTTCGTTAAAGTAATAGGACGCCAACTTACCATTAATAGTCAAGTAAAATTTAATAAAATTGTTTAGACCTTATTGAAATTACCATAAAAAAATACGAAAATATATTTGCTCCGGTTCTATACAAAATCTCTTATTCACAGGGAGTCAGCTCTTAAAAAAAATGGCAGTATTAAATTGTGCCTTTTGTTTTTTTTAATTAAATTCAAATTTTTTACAATTTTCCAATTATATATTTATGTTTTAAATTCTAATTAAAGAAACACCCTGTATTGTAATTTCTTCTGTTTAACCGAAATTTATTATTTTCAATCATATTCAATCTTTTCACTACTTTAATCTCAATTCAATAATTAAATCTCTTACCTTTTGATATACAGGAACTGCTTCTTTTTGTATTCCTCAAACAAAGATCTTTGTTTTGGACTATTTTTTCAATACTAAAATTACCTTATAAAAGAAATATGTTAAAATTACAATTACCAAAAAAATTTCAATGTCATATGATCTAAGAAAAATAAAAAAAAAATTTACACAACTACGAAACATCTATAAAATTATCCAGACCTTTCTCAAATTACTCTCCTTTCCTCAAAATCTTCTGAATCTATTTTATTTGTACCTATATATTAGATATGTTACGTTACTCTCATGTATTTATTCACCAACCTTCCATCATTCCAAAATATTTTATGTCACTTTTCAATGTGATGTTTGATTTCCAAATTATTTATTATATTCTCAAATTATTCTCCTATTGTTCAAAATCTTCTGAATATGTTTTATTCATGTATAACTGTCTTCCATCAATCTCCTGTATTTCTGCATCAACCTTCCATCATTGAAAAATATTTCATATCTTTTAAATATACTGTTTTATTTTTGAATTATATTCGTAATATTATTCGTATTGACTTTAATGTTGTTAATTTTCAATATTTTAATCGTATCCAATCTATTTTATATTATTTCTCCTTTGGAAAAATTTTTCTTGTCAAAAAAGATTATGTCAAGTACCTAGTTTTTCTTTTCAACAAACTCCATCCTAACTTAGCTACCTAAATTTTAAAGGATTGTTTGCAAACATTTCTATTTTGATAAATGTCATTTACTGTCAAATCCCAAAACATCATAAACATTCTGACATAATTCTATAAATTATACTTTCAGCCCTCTGCAAAACTAACAGCCAAACAGAACTATGTGACGGTAAAAATCCTGGAGGTTCACTCAACATCTGCATAGCATTGTACATATTACATGGATTATTTTCTGACGTTTCTTAAAACCAATGAAATGCTTCTTTATTTGACACAAGGGTAAGTTTCAACCAATCATGTCATTATTATAGTGGGAATAAAGCTCTTGTGATTATTCTCGGGAATAATCACTGTTGCTTTTATTTGTCTAGCAAGTGTCAGATAGTTGTCAAAATTATTATCTAATTGTGTCAACGTTATATATAAAATGAGTGAACATCATCGGTTTAGTACCTTTACTATTGTATTATATTGTAATAATTAATTAAATTGAATCTTTCAATAATTTTATGATAGTTTTATTGATCTTTTTTATTGTAAAAATTTGTGAATCAAAAAATAATCTAGTCAAATATAACTCGAGAGTTCCATAAATTAGAAAATAATTTGACAGATTTTGTTCAAACTTGTTGCCATTTGGAAATAGCCACTCGAGCCCTGCGGGCTCTCGTGACTATTGCCTGGCAACAAGTTTTCAAAAAATCTGTCAAATTATTTTCAATTTATTCTCACTCTCTTGTTATATTACTACTGAGAATATAATTGAATAAATACACAAGTCGTTATCATCTACATTCGACAAGCAGCGACACAGTTCGTACTCCATTCTTACACGTTAGATCCATCTATCGACAAATAATACGCTGTACACCACATTCTCTATTGACATTCATAATAAAACATACCACAACATTTTACGATACAATGAAATTATAGAAATATGGAAAATATGTTGTGACAAATCTTTCAGAAGTAGTTTGTGTACGTAATATGAAATATAAATTGGTAGACAAGAGCTGACAGAGCAAATGCGACATTCACAAGAAGTATGAATGAACTTGTTGATAAAAATGTAGAAAATGTTGAACAAAATATATCAATATTGGATTTTATTCAATGGAAATTAACTGATAAAATATTAATAACGCAATTGTACTGAATCTACCATTTTCTTTTCAAATGATAATAATTTTTTAGCTAACATAATTCTTATTTATGATTGCCGAAGACTTGTGTAAGACGTTAGCGCGAGTTTCATAGCTTCGTGTAGGACCTACACTAACAAATTTCTCATCACAATCAGAAATATTGTGTTTCTCAAATACAACTTCCACTTAAGTAAATAAATATAAAATGTATGATCAACACATGTCACTACCATGGTGGGACAACCTGTATGTGACAATATATATTATTATTATATATTCAATCTAATTTATAGTTGTATTATAGTTGATATATGAATATAACGATATACAATATTATTTGTCGACGTTTTCACAATTTGTGATTGTAGCGACACTCTTGTACACACACCTTTAGTAGCGTACGTAACCTAATTTACTTTTGACAGTAGTTGTCAAACAATGCCCGGCCAAGATAAATATTAATTTTTGGATTTAGAAAGATAAATTGAATCACAATAGACTTATTCACTCTAGTCTCAGGGTGGGATCAAAATTTTTTTAAATAATAATTATTCAAATTTTGTAATTTTCAAGTATTATTCAAATCAAATATTATTCTATATTCCGAATATCGAGAAACTGTTTTTTTATATGATAAAAGGCACTTGAATTATTTCATGACATTTACAAATTAATTGTCACTGGAAGTTAAGCAAATGTCACTGATTAAATCAAAATTACTATAGCATGCAAAATGTTAAATACGTTGAAAATAGATACTGAATAAATACTACAGTGGGTTGGAATCAAAATTATATATTATATAATCAGATAACAAATTATAAAAGTTTTATTATTTCCCAAAATATTGTAAACAAAACAAAGATAATAATTTCTACCAATCTTAATATTACTACAACCTATTCTAAAACTCGACTAATTGTGAATTTTTTATGCAAAAGCTCAACTCGTTTAATATACCCTTGACGTGTAACAATGTCAAATAACGCAAATTTGTCTTCAAATTGTCTATTCAGAATTTTCCACTTCATGTAAGATCTTTTATGTATAACGTTAATTCGGTTTAGCTAATATTATTCTTTATATGCATCTATTTTCGAAAAGCATTTTGAAAGGCCTGTTAATTCTCGAGAAATAATTTTAAACTGGAGTGGACTCACCAAATAGGATTGAAAAACTCGTAAGTTAACTATTCTCAAATAAATAAAATCTCTTCTCCTGTTGTTACGAAAAATTCCTTTTTTTAAAAAAAATACTAATTTATGTTTCCCTATAACAAAGAGAAATTTGAATTCTTTTATTACCATTGTAATTCTGATAGCAGAGATATCTGTATTTTAAAATTTCAAATATATTCTCCAAACTGTAATATAATCTGTCTATCATTAAATATATTCTACATAAACGTCATCCGAAAATTAAAATGTCAAATTTGATTTGTATACCGAATCTTTCAAAATTATTGATTATACATATAATACAGTGTGTTTCGAAAGTATTGCATACAAATATGGAAAGTTTTCCTTATTTTAATGTGTCTTTTACATTTTAAATAGAGGAACTGTATTAAAATGTATGTATATATATATATATATATATATATATATATGCGTGATATGCCCGCTAATTCCGTCTTTGTTTTATATTCCACGCGTTATTCTTTCATCTTTTCATTGGTTATTTGTCTATTTCCAGGGTCGGAAGGTTCAGACAGGAGAGCTATAGACGCCTCCGTGTCTCTGTTGGTTGTTGTCCTGAAAACTCGGGATCTTCCATTTGAAGGCACAAATGTGCGTTTGGTTATCTTGTTGAAATCCGTTGTTTGTGTTTTCTCATGTTCCAATTAACATCTTTGCTCCCAAAATGTACACATTTTCTTGGTTATGCCGTACCGATGAAGGCTAATGAGCCAGAAACATGCATGTCTACGGTTACCACTCATTCTCTGTAACCTCTTTTGCGTGATATGCCCGCTAATTCTGTCTTTGTTTTATATTCCACGCGTTATTCTTTCATCTTTTCATTGGTTATTTGTCTATTTCCAAGGTCGGAAGGTTCAGACAGGAGAGCTATAACGCCTCCATATCTCTGTTGGTTGTTGTCCTGAAAACTCGGGATCTTCCATTTGAAGGCACAAATGTGCGTTTGGTTATCTTGTTGAAATCCGTTGTTTGTGTTCTCTCATGTTTCAATTAACATCTTTGCTCCCAAGTTGTACACCTTTTCTTGGTTATGCCGTACCGATGAAGGCTAATGAGCCAGAAACATGCATGTCTATGGTTACCACTCATTCTCTGTAACCTCTTTTGCGTGATATGCCCGCAAATTCTGTCTTTGTTGTTATATATATATATATATATATATATATATATATATATATATATATATACATATCCAAACTATTAGAGGTGAATTTTCAATACTAGGCGACATAAGTCACAGACATCTATGACAGGCATCCGACATCAAAATGAAAATACAATTGCAGAAGGAATCAAGATTATCTCAGCTAGAATCATTAATGTTATTAAGAATCAGACGAATATTGGAATCACACATAAATATAATAAAACAATTATTGGTTCAACATTTTTTTTAAATTAAAAACAATAGATGACATTTTAAAGAAATCGGGAGTAGTATATAAAGTATCTTATAATGCCTGCGATAAAATTTACGATGGTCAGACATCTATAATATTAAAATATCGTGTTACCCAACATGAGAGTGATGATACTGGGTGAAAACACAATATTGTGCCTTGGCTGGACATAATACTACATTAAAACAAAACGCTGATTTTGATTGTGTTTCGATAGTTCATAATGAATCTCATAACTTCAAAAGAAATTGCTTAGAGATGTTTCAAATAATATCCGATATTAATTCCCCTAATAAAAAAGAGATACACAACACTTGCTTTCACTTAATAAGAATAACATAAATAATGTAAATTATATTGAAATTGATTAGGGATTGGAAATAATAGTCTTGGTTAACTCGACTTTTAGCTATGTTAAATTCCATAGACCCTCGTAGCATCAATATCAGAAATTTTAGACGTACAATTAGAATAAATTAAAAATTGCTAATACGCATGACCGAGTTCGAGAATTGGTTGTTACTTTTAAATAAAAAGTATTCAACAATTTCCATCAAAAAATTATTTGTCTCCATGTTAACTTCGATCAGATTTAATTTTTTAGTATTCAAAATGTAGCCCATTACTAACGACTAAGGTCGGAGAATATTCTGATTTCTCAGTTGATAAAGTCAATTTCAAAACTCACTTTGCACGTAAGTTATATTTTTAAAATTGCATTGTAGTTTGATAAGAACATGGTCAGGATCAGTAAAGAAGATTTGAATTAACTTTTAACCAGGCCATACTGTGACGGAATTCCAATATTCGTGTTATATATATATATATATATATATATATATATATATATATATATATATTTGATAATTTCTTGGGATTCGGTCCTTATTATAAACTTACATCAGATTACATAATATAATTCATCTAATAACACTTTATTTAACGTTTCGGCTGATTGTCCAGCCTTTTTCAGAAACGAAGATATTCCGAACAAAAACTTTCTTATCCACATAGTGGGAACGTCACTATTAAAGTTAATCTATAATTTTTTTTTTATAAATTAATTTTATATGTGACTTTCCCACTATGTGGATAAAAAAAGTTCTGGTCGGAATATCTTGTTTTGAAAAAGGTTAGAAAATCAGCCGAAACGAAAGGTTTGAACATTGTGTCAATGTACATGGTCATCAATTTGAGCATTTCCTTTAATTTTTTAATCACTTGTACTTCTTAATTTCCTATGTTACATTTTTTAATGAAATAATTTATACAGATGTTCATTTAATTGCCCCTAATTATGACTAATAATTGATGACAGTTCTTGAATAAACTCCACCTAACAATAATGAACGACAACCTATGTTGTTGCTACTATACTTATTTGTTTCATAGCCACCTAAATTTTTGAGTGCAAAATATCGCTTTAATAAATTTAGTAAAAATGAATAGCCCTTAGTATCATTACTGCACAATATAATGATGACAAGTGTGGTATCATTGAATTTGTTTTTGAATTATATATCCAAAATTGTAATATTATACCGGTTGTCCCATTTAAAAAAAGTATATTGGGGTCACGTGACCCGAAATGACAGGAACAACGGAGATCATTTTATAATAAATATAAGCAGCAGTTTTAACTGTTCATATCTTCCAAATTTCATACTTGTAATATGAGCAGTTTTCGAAAAATCGAACTGTCAAAACATCGTGGGACACCCTGTATATATAAATATATATAAAACTAGTGAATAAGGGGGGATTGCAGCAAAAAAATTGAAAAGATATACTCTTAGCGGAAAATGTCCAAGCTTTCGAGGATGTTTGTCCTCATCATCAGGAAGACTGAAATGAAAAACAACAATTAAATACTGTGGTCAATAAAGAATAATTAGAATTGAAGTTCACAACCACGTGTGTACTTACCTCCGAAGTGAGGTTAGACTCCATAAAGTTGTAGAATCGTAAACTACAGATCGTAAATTGTGAAATGTTTTACAGGAATTGAGTTAGCGGAAGGACAACCAACCGCATCACTCCACCAAATGAAAATGAAATAAAATGAATAATTTCATCTTCATGCGTTACCATGTTGAACGCCGGCAAGGAAAAGATATAGTTTGCCCCCAATTGGGATGTAACAAGAGACAAACAGTGCTGCCAATAGTCAAATCAGTGAACTGTAGGACAATGCCACCATTTCAGTAATGGACTCTGCTGTAGTGCCAACAATTGGTTCAATAAGAAGATGTATTATTTTCGAAGAGACGAAGAGGGAGAACGAGCGCGAGACAGAGAGAGGAAGAACGCTCTTAATTTTTGTAATATGAGCGTGTGGAGAACATATACTCAATGTGACTTACACAAAGAAAGAAAACAGTACAATAACAGTAAAATAACAGTATTAATATGTAGTAATAATACTATAATATAGTAATTAAGTAAAATTGTAATAATCATATAATTTGAGTGTATCTGCCAACACCAATACACTCGAAATTAAGATTTTATTAATATTATTTATATAATTTGAATGTATCTACCAACACCAATACATTCAAAATTAAGTTTTTATAATTATTATTAAGTTAAAGTAATAAGGGTGGTGCTGTTAGGAGCAACATGGTTGTTTAATACAACTTGATGAGCAAAATTAATATCTAAGGACAACAAAAATGAGTAGATCTCACTTAAGTGATCAATAACAGTTTTCTTGTTTATGACATTGTTGTTTTGTGAAATGAAAGCCATTTCCAAGAATGATCTTTTCGTTCTGTCAGACTCAGTCGCCAACACTTTCACAACCTCATAATTCATCTGATGATCAAGAGAATTTACATGAAAAGCTAACGCGCACCTCTCTGGGTGTAATCTAGAGTCACTCTTATGTGAAACTTTATGGTTCGATAGAGATCTTAAAGTCAGTCCGATATACTGTTTATCACAATCTCTACAAGGAATACTATACACCACGTTGGTAAGTGAGGTCAAAGGATTTTTATCTTTTACTCTAGTGTAAATCGATCTGATTGAATGAGCAGTTTTATTAGCAATTTTGAAATTACCACATGAACGGAGCAATCTGGCAAGTCTCGGAGTTATGTCTCTAATATATGGCAAAGTAGCAAAAACCGGTCGAGAAGGGGACACATCAGTTCCAACATCCGTCTGGGCTAAGTTAGGATGGCTATCTTCAAGCAACAAGCCCACAGCATTAGCTGTGCTGAATAATATTTTATTCAATAATGGTCTTGAATAAGATTTATCCAAGAAAAGGTTAAGCAAAATAATAAGATTTTTATTATGAAAAACATTATTAGAATTTCTGAGTACTCTCTGCTTCATTTGTTCAACCAAATTCACTTTCATGGAATGTTTATGGTAGGAGTTATAATTAAGATATCTACCAGAGCTGCATGACTTCCTGTACCAATCAATAATAATTATATTGTTGTTTCGTATAAATTTTGTATCTAAGAAAGGTACGGAATTCTGGAAGTCTTCCATTTCGATTGTGAATTGGATATTTGGATCAAAGCTATTAAATGTATCCAGAACTTCATCAATGCCTTCTCGAGGAAGTGCCAAAATAATGTCATCGACATATTTTTTTATAAAAAAAGGAGTGAAAGAATGAACAGGTATCCAGAACATCGTCCATGACATATGCTGCCAAGATAGGAGAAATTAAAGCACCCATTGGAGTACCAAAGGTTTGTTTATAAATTTTGTTATTAAAAGTGAAGTAAGTACTATCAAACAGAAAAACTATTAATTCAAGAAAAGCTTCCTTAGGGATGGAGCAATGGACACTTATACGATCCCAACTCTTATCGATTGCTCTCAAACAAGCATCAAGATAAACATTACTGAACAACGGACCACATTCAAACTGGCCTGAACATAATTTTCTGGAATTACCAAATTATTAAACTTTCCAGAGACTTCAAAAGAGTCTTTAATGAAATACAAATTGTCATAATCATACGCTTTTGTTAGTATTCCCGTACAAAATTGTGCAATATTTTCCGTGGGGGCTCCTATCGAAGCCACTATCGGTCTCACAGAGTGAACTGGTTTATGAACTTTCGGAAGAGAATAAAATTTTGGAGGGACACCATGGTAGCTCATGAGTTTCTTCTTCACCGTCATATCTATATGATGTTTATTAAATAATGATTTATTTAAGTTGTTACCCTTTCTTTGTATAGAGGAAATGGGATCACATGAAAGTTCTACATATGAACTATTGTTCAAAACAATATCATTAGACAACTCGACATATTGTTGCCTGTTCATAAGGACAGTGACGTTACCCTTATCGGATTGAGTGAGAATCAGATGAGGGTTCGTCTTCAAGAACGCTTTAGATTTAAGTAAAAGGTTATGAAATAAAGAATTATTGTGAGGTTGATGTATGTAATTAGTGATAATATTAGTGGGTCTAGCTACCGTGATGTTTCTCATTTTCGAGTCCGTGATTGTGGAGGTGAGATAGCCTACATCAGATAAAATTGATTTGATTGAAATATCTTTCAAAATAACTGGTTCCACACTAAACTTGGGACCCAAGCTCAAAACTGTGAAATATCATCAGGTATATTGGTATTAGAAATATTTCTCAACCAACCCGCTTTAGATTTTAACAATAATTTAATTTGATCACTTTGTAACTTATTAAGTTTATGTATATTATTATTTTTAATCTTGTGATAAAGTTTATTATAAGTAACCTGTTGTTTACTTGAAAAGTTCTGAAAATGAAATTCACTGGATAAAGAGACTATTGTCCTTTTCAAAGTTGACAAATTTGATTCTAATATACTAATCAATGAATGGTTATCAGAAATTTCAATATTAAGAAGACATATTCCTAACCTGTAATCAATCCCTGTTTTCTTGTGAATGTGTGTGGATAATTTTTTTGCTACAATCCCCCAATATTCACTAGTTTCATTCCTTACTAGTCAGCAAAGACTATCCTTCTCTCTCTCTCTATAATATATATATATATATATATATATATATATATATATATATATATACATATTCCCACTAAACAAGAAACATAACAAGTCTTTTTTGTGATGTTCTTTTTAGAGACTTTTCGTGATGTTTATTTAAAACGTTAATAAGATGTCTTAATTTTATTACCAACTCTATTAACATCCATGTCATGTAAATAAAACATAATTTTTATGTACACAATAATACTTGAATTCGCAGTTACATACACATCCTATGAACTTCTTTTTAGCAACTTTCTATATAAAACATGCATACGATGTTTGTATACTTCTCACTAATGTCACATACAGAACGTTACTGTATTATTACAAATTAACATGTTGCTAAGATGAGCACATGTTGCAGTTACTTTTACATATTTTGAAATAATTTTTTATAACTTGCTTGCGATTATGTCTGTACGATGTTAGTTCATGAAACTATCAGTAATATCTCATAATAAACATCACAGTAACATAAAAAAAAGAAGAAAACAGAAGAGGAACTGACGAACGAAACAAACATTAGTTATCTGTGCAAACAAATGACAAGCATGAAATGGCGGATGGTTTTCAGTTTTGTGTTATATTTTTGCAGAAAGCACATTTTTTGCAAGAAGTACTTGAATAAACTGGTCTTCGTTTTCATTAGTTCCTACTTAGCTTCAGTTTCTATGCTTAGTTATAATTCTTGTTATAATGGACGAACAACCGCTGTTATCGGTAAGTACCTATTCCAAAATCATAATTATTGAAACTTAATACTCATTCAATACTTTAATCTTCATAGGACTGGCTGGGGTCCGTTTGTACCCCATGACGTATGTTTTTGCTGTATCTTTGCAAACGCAAATTTTTAAACATTGATCTTTCATCTAGCTGCAGTTTATGAATTCTTTTGATAAAATATGATGTATTTAGTAGTTTTTATTGGCTGTTATAAACAAAAAATAGTTTTATATTCCAGGGGTCTCTTCAGACCCCGGTCAGCCTTTTACGTCCGATAAAATAATCCCGGTAACTGTTAGTAAAATCGGGGAATCCCATACATTTAACGTTTGTTTACTCACAGGAAATTTACCCATATAATTGTAAAATGTAAATTACCAGTTCAAATGGGGGATTCCCCGCACTGCGATATAATTTTTAGACTTGAATATTTGGGTTAGTCTCTTGTGATATTGCAAGTAGGGTACATCATTTTGAAAATGAGTTAGTTTTTATTTAGAAATAATCGCAAGGGGCTTACTGACGATGGGATGTTACGTATACTTGAAAGTGATGATCCAGATTTTTTATAGTGTTATCAATGAGGAAACATCGAGTGACTTAGAAGATGAAGACATTGTCACAGAAGTGAGGAAAAAAATGATGTAATAGTTGTTGATCAAAGTATAGAGAAAACGAACCCAGAGGAAACAACAGTTAGTAACAGCCAGGGCATTCCAGTATATGAATCTAAAGATGGAACTGAGTGGTCAAAAATTCCAGGAAACACAAAAGTTAGACGTTCAGAAGATAATATTCGGAGACATGCTAGGCTAGGCTAGGCTAGGCTAGGCCTTACAAATTACAGTTCTGATATCTCAAGTACAAAAGACGCTTTTATTCTTTTCCTATCTCCGGATATTCTGAACATAATAGTAACCGAAATAAATAGGAAGGCACAAACATATTATGATAAATAGAATATAGAAAATCCGAATGAAATTAAAGTTTTTGTACCTGTTGATTCTACAGAGATTGAAGCTTATATTTGACTGTTGCTTATTCTTGGCGCACTTCGGCGCACTTCACGGATCGAAAAAGGCTATGGATATGCTCTGGTGTCAAGATATTCCTTACTGTCGTCCTATAATTCCTGCTGCAATGTAAAGAGACAGATTCAAACAAATTACTTCATTTTTACGCTTTGATAATTTTCAAACAAGACAAGAACGAAAATTAGTAGATAAGCTAGCTCCGATAAGAGATATATTCGATATTTTCACTTCTAATTGTAAAAAATCACTTAATCCTGGCGACCATCTATGTGTAGATGAGCAGCTTGTACCATTTAGGGATAAGGCACCATTCCGAGTCTATATGAAGAGTAAACCTGATAAGTATGGAATCAAAATATGGGCTCTTGTGGACTGCATCACTTTTTATATTGCAAACATGCAAGTTCATTTGGGTAAGTTATTTGGAAAGCAATATAGGCAAACTTTATATTCCTATGTATCAATTAATTTTTAGGAAAACAAGAAAACAAAGCGGAAAAGGGTCAAGGTCAAAGGGTTGTCCTAGATTTGACAGACCATTTGGAAGGCGGATTTGGAATAACGAGCGATAACTTTTTTACAAGTTTAGAACTTGCTGACAAGTTGTGGAAAAAAATATTACTTTATGTGGAACCCTCCGGAAAAATAAAACATTTATTCCCAGGGAACTTCTACCGGCATCGTACAAGAAAGAGTTTTCAAGTATGTTTGCTTTTAGAACATTCAAAATCGGAGATAGTTTGTAAAAAATGTTAAAATGATATGTAGCTAGTAGTATTAGTGATTAGGGTATTTTGACTAATAAATGGGTAATAGTAAAACTTTCATAAAACTTCTTTTCTATATATTTAATTTAAAGAAAAATACAGCATTTCTGCAATTCTACGCATTGGGTCTTCTCGGACCCCAGTTAGTCCTTTTCGTAAAATTTTGATGTCCGTCCCATGAAGGTTAAACCAATCGTTTTCAATTTATGGTTTAACATCAATGTATAAAATTTTTGAAAATGCTCCAAATTAGAGAGTGAAACGTCAAATAAAAAAATATGAATTGATACAGAATTTAGAATTAACCTGATGCCCAAGAAAAATGGAAAAAAATATATATATATATATATATATATATATATATATATATATATATATATATATATATATATATATATATATATTAGCTTGCTAGATTAATCTTGTGAAGACATATAAATGAACTATTCGCACGTAAATCTAGCAATTTATCCGCGTTCCTTTAAATTTGCCGGAATGTATATACAGTGTGCAAAAGCCGAATGGAATAAATTTATTATTTCGGTTAATGTACATTTTTATGAAAAATCCCGAAACACTTCAAATTTAAATTATAAATTGACATACTTCAACGTGAAAATGCGATCCGTACCTTCAACCCCCTTCGAATGACTAGTACAACCTCAAATTTCTTAAATAGAAAGCATAGGCTCGTGTTATATCGTTGGAAAGGTCTTTTAATTCTCTATTTCAAGTTTGTTGCCAAAATTATCATTGGATAGGGAGGTAAGGATCGATAGAATGGCCAGCGCAATCACCTGATATTACATTACTAGATTTCTATTTATGGGGATATGGGATGAGCACTCTGTACAAAACTAAACCTTTTGATTTAAATTACTTAAAAGAACGGATAATGCTTGCGATTAGATCAGTCACGCCTGATATGTTAAGTAATGTTTGAACAAAGTTTTATTTAAGACTAGGATGTTGCCAAGACGTTCGCGATGTACATTTTTCAAAATCTAGTTCATTAACATTCATAGTTGTTTTTTTAGTGTTTTACATTTTATTACATTTTGCATTAATTCTACTTTTTGATTATGTTGTAGCGAATTTCTGTATTCGTATGACTGTACTTCATTCTATCTTAATTGTTGCAATAAACTTGAGAACGATAATATTTTTGAATAGAGAATGAAGAAAACTTTCTAACGATATATCACAAGCCTATACTTCCCATTAAAAAAATTGGGGGTTGTACCTGCCATTCGAAGGTGGTTGAAGGTAGGGATCGAATTTTCACGTTGAAGAATGTCAATTTATAATTTAAATTTGACGTGTTCGGGAACTTTTTATAAATATGAACAGTGAACAAAACAATTAATTTAATCTATTTGGTTTTTACACACTGTATATTCGTTTCCTCGTTGGCTCAGTATATGAATTATTCTCAATGTCTATTCTTGAAATATTCAGATTTAGACAATTTATTTATCATTATTAACAATTAAGGTCAAACTCAGTGTGCTGATATAAACATCCGATATTAATTATACTGCGAGCAGTAACAAATAATAAATTTCACAAAAGGGTAGGGACCGAGTAGGTTGATGTTAGGGACATAAATGGCAATTGATAGGATTAATAAATTAGTAGTCTTTAGCCATTTTCTACTTACTTTTCATTGATTATAAAATGAGAAAATAATAATCCTATTGATTTTTACCACATGTTATATGATAATAATTCCATTTGTTCACAACGTGATAGGTATTCATATTTTCAATTTCATTACTCCTTACACATGAGGTGATCATTTACATATACAGTATCGATTGGAAATCATTCGAGGGGAAAGGTTTCCGCCCAATTTCAAAATATTTCATTCACACTCAGTGAGTTCCACGCAGCACTCCTGTTATATCTTATTTCCAGAGTTATTTAGAATGATTAAATATAGCAAAATGGAAACTTTAGCAGTACCTTCCTTGAATTTATTGGTTCTTGTGTTTTGTTTTGCATAGAAATAGTCAAGTTAAACTTGGACACGAGCAGTCTCTTTATATTGCATATAAAGCTGAAAACCACTTCGTATTGAAGTATGATTATTAAGTCTTGCATAACATATGCATTGTTTTCTAATTTTGTTGGGACAGATATCTTAATAGTCCACAAGACGTTCCTTCATCTATGATTTTCAATATCATAAAAAGAAGATTTTGGATGCGTGAGTTTTATAAAACGACTAGTCTCGTTATAAAGCTATGTCAAGTATTGATATATTTTGTGAGACATACGAACATTGTAGTCCTTATTCGATTCTTAAAGATTCTTACTTATCTTCTAAATCCTCCCTGATAGATTTTTTCACGCCATTTTTTGACTGATGCAAAGTTTGATTGGTAAGTCAGTAAGTAGCTCGGCGGGATATTTTTGAGATATAGAGCACAATTGCACGGGATTCTTTGGAGTACAACGTGGATTTTGACAATTCATGAGAGCTGCAAGCCAAGATTAAATGGAGATGATGAAGCTTAAACTGAATAATAATTCAAATGGATAGAATGTAGATTATTTGAGCCAATACCTACACAAATTTTATAATAAGATTACCACTGCATTTATCGTTGGTTGTTAGTCAACAGCCGTCAAATTCGTTATCAAAAATATCAAAACTCAAATTTGGATTTTCACAAATCTATGAAAATGAAATAGCTTTTATTCACTGATGATCTGAATTATTATGGAATTTGTTATGAACCAGCCATTTCTGGTGAAATTATGATAATCGATAACAAATCATGCACTCCTACGTTTTGTATTTTTTTTATGCCTTTGCAGGCGTTGGATTGATTCTCTTCCACCCATAGGGGAGCATGCACCGAAGGTCATAGTTTAACCCATCAAGGACGGATTTAATTAAGTTTAGAATTTGGCAATAGTATATTTTCAAACTGTATTTTCAGAACGAAACAAATAGATTTGCTTAAAGAAATATAGTCAAATTTTTCTTACTTTCTTCAAAAATTAGTGTTGCCATATGGCAACGCGAGTAACTTACACTGCCCATGTGTTTCATTGAAAAAAAAATTTTATTGATTGAAAAAAAAAACTACATTCGTGTATGTTATTCAACATTGCACGACAAACAAACTCCTACATTACATTTGATGCATTTTGTGCGCATAATAGATTTGCAATTGTCGCCATTGCATCTTATTTTTTTTCTACTGGTGTGAGGAGGTGCCCTATATTATCATATCGCACATCATCGCCAACACGGCTGAACGATCTGCTCGATTTACTAGCAGATGGTCTACCTTCTCCTTTCGGTGGATTCTTGTACTTGTTGAGGTACGTTTTGACAATTTCTCGACGAAAGTCTAGTTGAGTTATTTTGTTGCCAGACTGTTTGTACAGGACCCAGGCATTTTCAATTGCGGCATCAAGTAGCCATGTGAAAAGACACCACCACCATTTTTTTCCACGTAGACTAATCCTATAGCGTGCAATATTTTCATCCATCAGATCCGTGCCACCCATAGATGCATTATATTTGGAAATCAAGTTCGGTCTATTTACTTGAACAATTTTTTTCTCCTTCGCTGAATATCGTTGGACACTAGCAAGTGGGGCTACCCCATATTTGGTCGAAGCTGCTGAAACTACATTATTGTCAGTCCAACGCGTTAGTAAAATTCCGTTGGTTCTATCCAAACAAGAATCGAAGTCACCACATTGTTCCTTACTCATATCCTTTTTGGATAGTAACGGGCAATTTTCAGGGATTCGGTTATCGCGAATGGTTCCTGTGGATGAGAAACCTCTTGATTTCAGATGACTAAGAAGGTGAAAGCTTGTAAATAAATTGTCTATGAATAGGTTGTATCGATGTTTTTTCTTTTCTTCTGGTAACTCATCCAAAAGCATCAGCAATGGAGCAGTAGATTTTCCAAACACAGTTTGGTATTCTGTGCTCACGCGCCTATCTTTGCCTTGATAGAAGGAAAAATTCACAAGATATCCGTATTTGTTGTTCAGCGACCATATCTTGTATCCAAATCTGATTGGTTTGCCACGGATAAATTGCTTGCATGAGTGCTTTCCAAAGTATTTGACCATACACTCATCGTAATTCAAATCTTCTTCTGGAACAAAATAATTCAGAAATTTTTGCCGTAGTAGATCACTTAGAGGTCGCAGTTTATAGAATTTGTCATTTGGATCTAGTGCATTATTATCTGCGCAGTGTAGATACCGCCAAATTGTTAAAAATCGGTCTCTCCTCATTGAATCCTTCACTAGTTGGTTACCAAGATCTGCATCAGTACTCCAGTAATGTTTTTTTCCAGGTAATTGACAATATCCCGATAAAATCAGAATAGCAATAAAACATTTCATTTCATTCAAAGTAATTTGAGGACATGGCAAGTTTCTAAATTGTGCGTACTTGTTTGATTCTTCTACCAGTAAAGAAAGTACGTCTTGGTCTATGAATAACTCGAACATTTCTGTTGGGGTTAAAGTTTTAAAACTTTCATAATCCGAACGCATTCAATTGATTCCGAGATAAATTATCAACGAGTCCGCCTTCATCTTCCTCACCGGAATCCTCATCTGTCATCGCACCCTCATTCGGAGGCTCAATATAAATTTGGTCGATATCTAAATCATCATTATACGCAATCTGAAGAGCTTCTTCGAAAGTCAGCCCACCGCTAGAAAAAAAAAGCAAAATGTAAAAAGGTAGTCCACAGAAAGGACTCGTGTTGCCACATGGCAACATCGAGTTCCAAAGCTTCACGATCTCAAAGGTTTTTGCAAACTCCCGTTATTCTGCCGCCTCTACGTTGATAATATATTCCCAAAGCTGTTGTAACGAATTTATTTTCGAAAGCTGTAACAATTAATTTTCATTTATACTTACGTAAACTTGATATCCATTTTTGAGAAGTCTTCTTGATATTCCCTAACAAAATCGTGTTTTTATATCACTGGAGTGAACAGGCAAACACTACACACGGTTCTGTCAACTAACACTGCAACAAACTATTGCCGTGTATACCGCCATCTATGTTTTAAATGAAAAATCTGATGAATTTTAAGCAACAGAAAACTGTTAATTTCTGTTGCCGTGTGGCAACACCAGTCCTTGATGGGTTAAGCTGTAACAATAATAGGTAATAGTATCAGGTTCTCTGATATTGCTACACAGTCAATTCTCAAAATGCTGACAAACATTTTGTTCAGAACAGGTCCTAACTATTATTTTACTTAAATTTATGTAGGCAGGGCCTGTCCCTCTACAACTTGATTTTAGTTTAGAAAAGAAAAGAAATGTCAGTATCAATCAATTTTTCCACCTACGCAGAGCGTTACTTTCCTCAATATAAATTAGTAATTTCATTCAATAGTGTGGATAATTACGACATGCAATTATTAATAAATAAAAAGTTTTTTGTGTTTTAAAGTGAAAAAACCAATTAAAAGTAATCTCATTTTAGTTACATGAGTATTCGAGCTGATTTACCGAATTTCCTGATTAAAGCGGCGTAGTAATTTTGTAAATAATTATAATATTGTTGTTAGCTTTGAATAAATAATCAATCATCCTTGTCAGAAGTTAATCTTGCACGAGCTAGCGTTTTATTTGGAGATTTCAATCCACTATCAAAAATATTATCGAAGAGAAAGTCTGAGAAATTACCGAAAGTCCGGCTTTATCATATGGACATTCGAGCCTAGATGCATTGCATTAGATAATTTCTGACAAAATAATTAGTTTCTCATCGATAATTTAAACCGAACTATACGGTATTTTCTGAAAAAAATAGTTCCTGTTTGTTCCTGCATTGTATTAAAAAATACAACGATCTTCCAAGTGGTGTTTCGTTCCTGGTCTCCATTGGGCCATTTGGAGAATACTGCCGTTTTGTTTATTTTTGAAAAAAAAATATGATTAGATTAAGTTTCTTACATGTATATTTCTTATTTCAAGATAGACAGCTCATTAGTAATGTTGTTCTTTTTAAAGAAATTCCAGGCCCGTATGTTAAATAATTCGACTTCAATATCCATACATTAAATCAAAATTTAATTTCTTTCATTTAGTTAGTAAATTAATTAATAAAGAAGTTGTGGTAGATATTCTAGAGCCGTATTTCATAATTTTAAAACCCCTTTCTTCCATTCCGTAGTGATTATTTGTTTTAAATAATATCGCCTACATACTGTTATTGATGTTATTGACTGTTAAATGATATAATTTTTGATTTTGGAACACTTTGATTTCGATTAGTTTCTTTTAAGAAAGAAAAACTTCACGTTTGTAGTGGTTTACATAAGGTCGCTTCAACATTAGTGTCGCTGGTGCCGCATAAAAAGCTTCGATTTCGCGTAGTGAAAGCGAGCGAAAAGTGTATTTTCCACAGGACCCTGCGTGGTTCTTACATTTTTAGAATAGTGTATACTTTCTAGTTTTAATAGTTTGAGTTTTTCGTTTCAAAACACACAATGCAAGCCTTTCTAAAAGCTAGAAAGAATGCTAAATCCTAGATTTTGAAATAGATGTTTCTATTCTTAAAACTTAATTAGATAAATAAGACTGCGTGATAGTTAAATACAACGACGCTCAAAATGAAATTGAGGATATAGACGTTTATAGAAAAGATACGGAAGATAGAGATTCATATCAAGATAAATTTGATAAATCAATTGCTTGTTTTTAACAAAAAAATCACAGTTTATCGGTACCTCCTACTCCAGCTCCGAATTCGAATCTTAATCAATCCGCTCCAATAACAAATGAGCAAAACTAAGGCGTAAAACTTCTCTAAATTTGCCGGTGATTACACTAAGTGGGCTCCGTTTTATCAATTGTTCACAGCCTTGATAAACAATAACGGCCAGCTAACAAATGTTCAAAGGTTAATTTACCTAAAGTCCTATTTGAAAGGAGAACCCTCATCTCTTATTGAATCGTTAGAAATAACCAATGGCAATTTTGAAATTGCAGTTAATATTTTAGAAAGTAGGTACGAAAACAGTTGAGCTATTATGAATTCACATTTAAATTCAATAATAGATAGTCCTGGCATAACTAAATGTACAACATTCTCCTTAAGAGAATTCTTGGTAAATATGCGAAAAAATTTAGACTGCTTAAAAAATATAAAATTCCCAACCCAACATTGGGATCTAATTATCCTTAACATCCTCATGAGAAAGTTAGACTACTGCTCTAAAAGAGAGTATCAATCCAATAGTGATTCAAAATCAGATCCTACTTTGAAGAAATTTTTCGAGATTATAGAAGCTAGGTGCAACGCCCTAGAATCCTTAAGTACTCCTTCACACTCCGCTTCAAATGAAGTAAAAACCGGAAAAGGTGTCTCAAAGGCAAATTTCAGAATATGCGAAAAAATTTAGACTCCTTAAAAAATATAAAATGCCCAACCCAACATTGGGATTTAATTCTCCTTAACATCCTCATGAGAAAGTTAGACTACTGCTCTAAAAGGGAGTATCAATCCAATAGAGATTCAAAATCAAATCCTACTTTGAAGGACTTTTTCGAGATTATCGAAGCTAGGTGCAACGCCCTAGAAACCTTAAGTACTCCTTCACACTCCACTTCAAATGAAGTAAAAACCGAAAAAGGTGTCTCAAAGGCAAATTCCAAAATGTCGTTACATGTAAAAAACATGTCTCCTAGTTCACCTACGAGTAAACGACGAACTTTGTTGGTTTTGCAAAATTATTGATCACGATATCTACAAACGCTCCAAATTTTCCAGACTCAGTACTGATGAAAAAAATTAGTTTCTGAAGTCGCAACCCTTATGTTTTAATTGTTTGGGGGCAAAGCATTCACTGACAGAGTATAAGTCTAGAGGTTGTTCCTTATATGGACAAAAACACCATACACTCCGCCACCGAACATTTGTGCCAATTAATAGTTCTTCATTAGTGTTTTAAATGAAACTTACTGTTTCTAGTTAACTCCACAGTATATTGAAAAATGTTAAAAATTCTAAAACATTGACAATTGTTTCGATATTACCTAAATATCATCGTCAGAATGACATAAGTTACATTTCATTTGATGCCTACCTGATGTTCAATTAATTTTGGCTATTCCAAGAAGTGATTGACTAAATATATGTTAATAGAAAAAATAAGATATGTTATTACAAATATTAAAGCTTAGATATTATTAGCACTATGGGGATTCCTGGATATCATGTTTCCCAATTAAGATCAGTATCACTGTGCAATGATATAGAAAACCAGGAAAACTATATCTGCTGATCTTTACAATTATCACTTAAGAAGACAATTTAAAAGTGGAGAACTCCCTAGATTTATCTATTCAGTGACGACTTCATATTGTGGGTTTCTTAAGTGTCTTCTAATTTCCAATTTTTCAAGGAAATCCAGTTCTTGTTTCTTATCACAAATATGTAGTACTTCTAGTTCTGTGTTAGGTGTCAATGAATGATTGGTGTCAAGTAGATGTCTGGCGTAGTGGGATTTATCTGGTTGTTTTAATCTGTATGCTCGTAAGTGTTCACTGTACCGGATTTCAAAATTTCTAAGGGTCTGACCCAAATAGACAACATTACATTCTGGGCATTTAAGTTTAAATATACCAGATTTCTTTAATGATGATATTTTTGTTTCTACATTTATCAATTTTGTACTTATGTTATTTTCTGTTTTAAAAGAAATCGTTGTATTTGTTGCTAAAGATATGTTCACTGTATCGGATTTCAAAATTTCTAAAAATTCAATTATAGTCCGAGAGCGTTTTCTAGTCCACAATATAGTACCGGGGCCATTCCTGGGAATGTTCAAAATTCCAATTCTAAACAGAATCGGCGAATACAGTCTCGTCAATCGCAAACTCCTAACGCTGCAGATGCAATACCGTTCCGAAATGGTGAGCCTCAAGCGCAAGTTAATATTTCTCTGTCCTCGGGGCCATCCTCCCTCTTTGAAGATCAAGGAAGTCCCGAAGTTCTATTGGCCACAGCGGTCGTACATGTTCTTTCCGATAATGGTAACCCTCTTAAGGCTAGAGTAATTCTAGACAACGGCAGCCAATTTTCTTACGATTCTGAAAAATTTGCTAGAAGGATGCATCTCAAAACTTATGATGATCAAATCCAATTTTCCGGCATTAAATGCGCTCCTACAATTTCGAACAAAATGATAGACATTATAATTTTCTCCAGTACTAAGGAGGATCATAAACTCAAGTTTTTCTGTGCAGTACTTCCTGTAATTACTTCTATGTTGTCTAGAATTCCGTTGAATAGACATGAGTTGAACATTTCCCCAATGTTCCAACTGGCTGATCCAGATTACCATATCCCGTCCGATGTGGACATCCTCTTGGGCGCTGATGCCTATTATGAAATTTCACTTCCGCAGATCTATAGACTGGGTCCCAAACTTCCTACTCTCCAGCTCACAAGGCTTAGATGGGTAATTGGAGGACACTTTACTCCACAAAGTGCTTCTAAATACAATGAAGTTGCTCTTTTGTGTCAAAACACTTTCGAGCATGCTGACTCGTTAGAAAAAATTCTTTCGAAATTCTGGGACGTCGAAGAACTTCCAGAATGCAAATCCTAACCCGCTGAAGAAGAGCTTGCTGAACAAAACTTCGTTCAAACATATGTCCGATGTACCGATGGTACTTTCCAAGTTGATTTTCCTTTCAAGTGTACTGCCGAGAACGCTCCACTCGGCGACTCCTTCAATATCGCAAAAAAGCGATTTTGCAACTTGGAAAAACGTTTCCAAAATAATCGAGAATTATTTTCCATTTACAAAGAGTTTAATCATGAATACGTATCATTAAAACATGCCAAGTATGTTCCCTTGGATCCTAACATTAAATGTACTGAGTTTAATTACTTCCTTCCATACCACTGTGTAATTAAATATTCCAGTGAAACCATTAAACTAAGAGTAGTTTTCGATGCCTCTAGTAAAACATCTACAGGTATCTCCTTAAATGATATTTTTCACAAAGGCTATCAAGTGCAACAGATTTGTATGATATCCTATGTCGCTTCCGACAATATCCCTATGTTCTTATCTGCTACGTCCAGAAAATGTACCTCCAGGTCAAGATGAATCCACGTCAACTCCACTTCCAAAACATTGTGTGAAGAAACTCCCCACAAGGAGGCCTTAAATGCATACAGCTTCCCACAGTAGCTTATGGAATTACATCCTCGTCGTTTCTGGCAACAAGAGAGCTTACTTATATTTCAGAACCATTTATTTCGACAATTCTGTCACTTTCATATTACTCACATCAAAATCCAGAGTCGCACCGCTGAAAACGATTACTCTTCCAAGACTCGAGTTGTGTGCAATAGTATTGCTTACCAAACTCACTCAAAAAATCCTTAAAATGTTTGGCAATTCA
The DNA here is from genome assembly GCA_963921935.1 of Galeruca laticollis. Classification (NCBI taxonomy): domain Eukaryota; kingdom Metazoa; phylum Arthropoda; class Insecta; order Coleoptera; family Chrysomelidae; genus Galeruca; species Galeruca laticollis. Next base: position 5,087,982 of record OY998180.1, on the reverse strand, counting down.
TTGGATTTTGAGTCCATAAATTTGTGGACAGATTCACAGATAGCCTTGTACTGGATTCAGTCATATCCTCGTTAGCACACCTTCTTGGCCAATCGAGTTTCTCAAATTCAGACGTCGCTATCACAAGCTCAATGAAGGTGTGTTCGCTCAGCTAAAAATCCTGCGGACCCGCTTTCCAGGGGAGTATTGGCTTCCGACCTACTAAATTCCAAGCTTTGGTAGTGTGGTCCTGATTTTCTTTCCGAAGTAAGTTTGGGATTGTCCAAATTTCTCCTTAATTTCCCTCCAAGCGTTGTGCCTGAGCAAAAGGTACCTCAGCTCCAAGTACTGGTTGCTAGAGCTGACTCAAAAAATATATTTTGGAGTCAATTGTTTGAAAAATTTTCTTTCTTCAACAAATTGCTACACACAGTAGCATACATTTCACGATTCGTATCAAACTCCCGGAGCAAAGAGAACAAAGTGTCCAGTCCTTTATCCACATATGAAATAAATTCTGCCTTAGTATTGGTCCTTCGAAATTTGCAGTTCCAATGTTTTCCTAAGGAAATGTCTGAACTGAAATCCCTTAAGCATATACCCGACAAGAGCATATTGGCTCTTAACTCTTTCCTAAATGAGCACGGACTCATTTGTGTAGGAGGGCGTTTGCGGTACGCAGACATCCCCGAGCTTCAGAAGCACCTTCTGCTTTTTCCTGCTAGGAATAATGTGGTTTTTTTCCTGCTCAAGAGAGAGCATATCAGATTGGGTCACGCTGGTGCCCAAGCTGTCCTTGCCAATGTACACTTAAAATATTGGCCATTGAATGGACTCCGGGAGGTAAAGAAGGTTATTCATGAATGCATGACCTGTTTTCGTCTTCGAGCAATAGCCGCTCAATAAATTATGTCCCATTTACCGTCAGAACGAGTTACCCTCTCTAGGCCCTTTGAGAAGGTGGGGGTCAACTACGGTGGTCCTTTCAACATAAGGTCCTCCCGTCTCCGAAAAGCTCCAAGCATTAAATGCTATATGGCTGTTTTCGTGTGCATGGGTACCAAAGCTTTGCACTTTGAACTTATGTCATCCCTATCTACTGATGCATTTTTGTTGACGTTGAAACGTTTCATTTCCCGTAGAGGAATTCCATTTGTAATTTATGGCGGCAACGCTACTAATTACGTGAATAATTATAATATTTTTGTCAACTTTAAATAAATAATCAATCATCCTTGTCAGACGTTAATCTTGCACGAGCTAGCGTTTTATTTGGAGATTTCAATCCACTATCAAAAATATTATCGAAGAGAAAGTTTGAGAAATTACCGAAAGTGTCAAAGTCTGACTGATCAAAAGGCCGGCTTTAGCACATTTATTCAAAAAAACACAATTATCAACGGCAGACTCTACGTTATTTATAGTTGACTACCGTAAATTTATTTAAGAATATTTATCACGTTGTATTTCTATATATAATAATTTATTGATCTCAACTTTATATTATACTTTTTTGAGGAACAAGGAACTCTGCTACCACCGACTCTAAAAATAATGTAATTAATTTATTTCAATTATATGAATAAATATAAAATAACCGCAAGCCGATCATCAACAGAATTAATGGTGTGCAAACTAAATTAAGCCGTTTAAAAATCACAATTCGTCCAATGATTAGTTATTGAGGAATTCCACGGACAAAAATACTTTCTTATTAATTCTAAAAGATGTTGGCTATTTCGCAGAACACAATCAGTAAAATAGGGAAGCGGTTCGGGAGATGAGAGGAGCGGCAAGTGATAATACCCATTCGGTTATTATGCTTGAGCTCGATAAAAAGCCACATATTCTCAATTTAGAAGCATACTCAATGTTCGATGTTCGCCATTTAGCATTTTTCGAACAAAAAATGAATTAAAATTAATGTTCAACAGAACTCAGGAAATCAGGAACTTTCGGGAACCGGTTTTGATAGAAACGCGTATTTTTGTGAGGAATTGATAATAATGCTAGACACAAATTTGATCCAATCGCAACAAATAGACCTTCACATTTCATGGCCATGCTTATCGTTAATCTTATACTAGGTATCACGGGTTTAGGGAAAATCATCACTGGATGAGAAAATATAATAAACTCTGAATAGGGTTAGAATAGGTCCAACATAATGTTGTTCCAACTTTGAGAAACTATCTTAATGTAGCAAACCCTCAAATTCCAGCAAATATGATATGGTCTCAGCGTTACCAAATTAATGTCTGATAGTACCTTAACTAAATATTTCCTAATTAGTGTGTAGGGAGGCGAGGATCTATAAAGGATCCTGTTATCTATCGTTATTCGAGTTATATGTCAAAAATATATTGAAAATTGAAGCTGTCACTCAGCTGACCTATAACGCCATTAGGTTGGTAACAGCGATGTTGATTACCATCGAAAGACAGTTTTCTTTAATAATATGATGTTTCCAAATAAATTAAGGGAAGCAGTTTAAATATTTCCTACATATACATTAATGTTTCTCTGTTTTTTACATTATCAAGAAATGGACTGAGTTGCTTATTAGTTTTTGAATGTATTGTATTTTAATGATTCTCTTAATTATTCATATACTTTATGGGTTGGATACATTTGTACACACGGTATATGTACTTACTGTTAATTTATTTGAACACGGTATAGTTTCTGATTCTAAAAACTATTTATACTTAACTATTTAAATTCCACAATAGTTAAATCGCAATCGATGCGGAGTAATAAATCAAAATTTTATGGGACTTGCTCACCACAAGTGGACCAAACAAAATATGTAATTTTACCCTACCTGCTGTAATGAATGTTGTGGGAACCCTAAATGTATTTCATCACTCGTTAAATATAGAAGTTGGATTTTTCTGTAACTTTTTTGTAACCATTTTGGACACGTGTATATGAAGAGAGTATTGTAGTAGTTTCCGTTTTCACACTGTTCGTCCTTATGGGCAATATGTACAGGTAGTAAGGCAAAATTTGATTTAAGTTGAGAATAGTGAAACACAATTAATAACATCTTTGTTTTACTAATGACATATTTTTTTTTAAAATAACAAATGTCGGTTTGTATAGCCTAATTATATATCAAAAATGAACAAGGTATCGTCACTAATAACCATGTATTGTATTGTATTGTAAATGCATTTCTCTTGAGTTATTCAGTTGTTTCCAAACCAATACGTAGTATTTGAGCGAAACAAGAAACAATAGCAATCCTGACTTCTTTTATATTCATAATGTGACTTAACACCATTTGATCTTTTCAATTCCAATTTACACAAAATTTGAGAAATATGTTTTGTTTTGTCATTATAATTATGAAATACAAGAATCCGATAACTACAAGCAAAAAATTACATTTGATTAATAATTTTTTAGCATTCAAGTACGATTTGCAGTCTTTCAATAACGGAATATGGAATTGAATAGGTAATACTCGAATTATACATATATATGTATATATAGGTATATATCAGCGTGATGTAGAGGTCAGGCTAAAAATGAGCATTAGATGTGGGTGAAAGAAAACTCATCGAGTTGATAAAAAGCCAATTCCAGGATATTGAATCATTTTCCATTACCTAGATCGGGATGTACCTATTCAGCCAATTTTTCCCATTTTTGGAACATTCATTGATACAAAATTCCCTACACAAATAAAAGTGGATATGGAACGTTTTGAGACAGGCGCAATATTCATTTTTCTGATAATTCTTATTAAACATACTTCATTTATTATTTTGCACAAAAATCTGAAATGTGAATCTGAAAGTCCCTATTCTCAATTTGAGTTTATTCCGGTCGGATTAGATTAGACTGTATAACAATACTGATACACGACAATAATATAGAGATTATAAAATTATGTGATAATAGATGAATTGGTAAAAATATTCATGAGAAGTCTACCATGTATCATAAAACTAAATTTCCAAACTCCAATCACCGTGTTCCGAATACTCCAATGAATTATACTTGTTCGCTAGAGATAAAAAGGAGCTTTCCAGTATTTTCTATACTCGTACCAGCTTTCCACATTATTTTTTCTATTCTTATCACATGTTCCATACTCTCAATAATTTGTTTCCAATCCACTGTCTTCATTTCTTCTTGCAGGACGATTTAAACACCTTTCATCACAAAAGTAGTACAATGCCTTGCCCTTAGCAATTTTATGGTATTCTTTCATAGTGAGCTGACCTAAGGCGAGCTGCCGAGACATTTTGTTTGGAAGCTATTTCGTCGATAAGAAATTTCTGGAAAGGTTGATTTTCATTTGAAGTGACTGGATGAATGCTATTTATTTTTTACTCGAAGATGTTGGTACTTTTTCGTATTTTCTTCAATATTGTAGCTGGATTTAGCCATGACTATGACAAACACAGGAGAATTGAGATTGTTAGTATGATAATTTCCAGTCCATTTTGATTCAAATAGTGGTAAGTCTTTATAAAAAAATTCACTATTATCAACAATGTAAGTAATTATCGATATTTCAAGTTTCCCCAGATATCGCGCTTTTCTTATTTTTTTCTTCTATATTACCAACGGTATATCCTTCATTCAACGAAGTTCCGTCCATGTGATAAATATATCTGTTTTCCCCACAAAACTGTCCAACTAGACATATTCATATTTTATACGTAATTGAATCTAAGATACCAACATTTTCAATTTACCTGACCTTTGTGTCGAGTGACAAATTTTGCTACTTCGCACAATTTTTCCATTTGTGTATACTGCATGTGAGGTTATGTACAGTTCAATAAAATGGCAATTTGAAGTTATATAGAATAGTTGTTTCTTAGGGATAGTCTAATCACTGATCATCATTCAGTGGATTTTGCATGAACGGAATAGTTAGTTTCAGGAGACACGGATAAACCGCAGTCTATGCCCACTGGAGTTGTAGATTAGTACAGAGTTATAATTTTGCGTAACATGGTCTTCTGGGAAGCTCATGCCTGTATATAGGAATTTCAATTAGACTTTTACCACACGCGTTGGTAATGTGTGCAAATTACTTTATTGGAATATAAACGTAATTTTATATGTGAATTTCATTCCTTCTTGTGTCGCTGATGTTCCCTATAATTGAATAAATTTATATTTCTGGGGAAAATTCACGACTTTGATGAACTATACTGCTATCTCATAACGTTTGGATATCTTGTTATCGCTAAATCTCCTTAAATAACCAATGTGGAATATTTAATTTTTGACCATCGGAGTTCGACACTATAATAAAAAATACATTTATATAGGTAACTTTTTTAATTAATAATTGACGTATTTTGTATACCTCGACATGAAATCTCACGAATAAAAGTTAACTTCCATTCAATATAGATGGATTCGAAGGTTCAATGTCATCAGTATAACATTACAGCTGTAGTTTATTGAATTTCACGACTTATATATTGAGTAAAACTTTTTACTGATGACTTACCACGTGGATCGGTAATATATTGTTAAGAATTCAAACGAGAATCGATAAATAGCATTGCGAGATCATTTGAAATTTAACATGGTATGAGCTAATCGACGAAGAAGAATAAGACTAGATACACAACAATCCATAAAAACATGTTCTGTTGTCATTCTCATCAGTGAACACTGAAGTCCTTAATTATCGCGAAATTGAAGATTTTAAAATCTATTTTCTGTTGATTGCTGTACTTTTTTGATTTCATGTTCTTCTCTAATGTATCTATCAGTCTTGTAGGCATTCCAAAAGCAAATACTGCTGTCGACTTTTTATTAAAATCATTAATTAAGAAAGTATTTTATATGTAAATTGTAAAATGAACGTTTGATATCTGCTATTTTCTTTTGCTGTTCTACTGGGGTTATCTATTTAACATTGAAATACATTTTGAACTTTCAATACAACCCTTCTCTTCTCAACTCAAGCAAGCGTTTCACGTAAGTACACAACGGTTATAAACTTTCCGTAACTTCCAACTTATAAAAGACCATATTTAAGAAAATATAAACTTCCCTTTCTGGCCGTCTTCCAAGCAAAGGTTCATTATACAGATTTTTGAATGTAAAATTTATTTCATCACGCTTTGGGAACTTTAAATGTGATACGAATTTCTAGATACGTTCTTTTAAATGAACATAATTTAGAATGGGGTTTGGAATACTTCCATGCTCTCGTCTTTATTTTTGCTATAGTGCAGGAAAATTCGAAGAAAAAGTTATATGTGTCTTCTTCTAGTCTATTTGAGAACGTTCTTTTCGAAACTTTGTTTTTTATATCCTAAAACGTATTTGAAGAATATTTAGATGTAGAATCACAAGGTTGTGAAGCAGATGGTTTCGAAAAATAGGAGAGTTTTACTCCAAACAAATAAAAAATAATGCAAAGATGTTCTATAATTAAGTAGAGGACAATTATTTGTTATTGATTCTGTACGGTCCAACTTGAGAAGATTTCCATTGCTACTAACGCCAAATTTGGTGAATATCAAGCTTCTCAAACCGATGACATTTTATGAATTGCCAGCAGGGACCGGTTCATAAACCATAATATTTTATGCAAATTCGGAAGTTGCATTTACATTCCTGATTTCATATATCTATCTTTATGTGTACGTGCCACTACTACTAGAGCCACTTAGATATGATAAGTGATCCAAAATCATGTTATGAAGGTATGGGAAATACTTCAGAGGAATGCATGGTATACGAAAGTAAATCATTTATATGAAATGCCGCTTGATCTATTTTGGAATTCCTGGAATGAAAGCCATTTCAAATATCAATTGCACAAAAAAAGGAGAAAGGCATATCGATTATTGAGGAATTGCTAATATGACCACGATCATCAAATTCTTTGACAATTAACTAAAAATAGAATAGAAATACGTTTTTCTACAGCCATTATAAAATTGACTCATTTCGAAACGCTCAGTCGTGCGAAATGGCACATTTTCCATACGCTTAGCAATTCATTCAATAGTTAGTAGAAGGCGGCGTAAACATTAAGCAATTTTATTCGATATAACTTTTACGTTCGGTTGTGTCAGATTGTTATATCCTGAATATCGTTGCGAACTACACAATGGTAACACAATAATCATTAGTACATTTTACATGTTACTGTGTCAAAAATAGGTTACTCATAAAACTAAGAAGTTGTAATAAAATCTCAAGGTATGTCGCGAAAAATTTCCTGGTTTGTTTACCTGGTTTTAAAAAGATATCAAATAATTTTTCTATGTATTGTGTATTCTTATTAGTGGTGTTGCTGATTTTTGAGTAAGCGGAGTCAGAAAAATAAACTAAAATGTTCAAATTTCTAAATTCTTTGTGGCTGTAGAAAAAATCGCATCCGGCACTAGTGAGAATTTGCAATTCCGTACTCGTGTGATTCCTCCAAAATATTCACGCACGTATGGAATTAGCTGCATTCCACACTTGTTTCGGAATATACTATTTTGTATAACAACAGAATACCAAGTAGGATACGGTGCCGAAGATTAACGATTGACCATTTGTTGACACCAGCACAAACCATAATGAAATAAAATTAAAAATTGATAAAAAAACAGCTACAATTACAGAAACTCTGGGTAACATTGGAATCATCATTAATGAAAAAATTTATATAACTATTGGGAAAGTTTAAAATCATAAAAAGCTTGAAACAGATATGACCCATGTCATCAACAAGAGGATTCAAGATTTACAAAACTAATTCGCTGAAGACTAAATTATTCTCGTGCAATATATTGACGACACGAAAAATAAATGGAGTTTACCACACTATAGTAGATGGAGCTTTGAAAGAAAAAGTAGAGTAAGACTTAGGGCAATAGGAATTTCTCATCTTCGCTTGGGTACCGTGTAGATAAAAAGTTGGATTGGTGAGTCATCAGGAATATGGTAACGGTGATCTTCGAAGATACAGGCGTCCACATATTAATTTGCAGTAATACCCCCCATTATCAGTACCCGATGAAGACGGTGCTCTGTTATTTCCATACGACGGAAAAGTGTAGAAATGGGCCCAGTAGCCAATTTAAGCATCCAGTCCAGGCTACACAGAAGTTTGAAGAGGAACTTCCTTTTGAGGAGGGGGTACTGTTACTAGATTGCACGCTGGTGCAGTCATTGAAGCCGACCCTGTAGAATACGATATCTAAAGTTAAAATGTTGGCGAGACCACACTGATTTCTTGCATGGAATATTTTTTGAATTGGTTTATAAAGGTACATCTAAGGAGATCGATCGTTTATTGAGAGCCGCATTCTAGAAATTTCAAGAATTCGAATATTCCAGAAAGGGTTTCAATATATAAGCGACTACCTATGAGCAGTTAGTTCAGTCTAAATTTTTATCGAGTCGTTAGCAGAGCTAGTGAACATAATGCCATTTTATTTTCGAAAAGGTGTTCGTTGATATCCATATACATTTTTTCCGTTTCTTCACGATTTTGTTCTATGTAATCGTTCAGTAAAGTTCTTTTTATATCTATGTCGAAAGGATTTAGATGTCCATTTAATACTACAATGGGTTTTTGTTTCATTGAGGAATGGACGCAGTTGTTGTTGCCTAGTAACGCATAAGGCATTTGTTCAGTAATAGATAATGTTGTTTTTGTGTTTCGAAGTATTCTTAGGTGTTCGATCAGAGTTAAGTGGAATCTTTCGAGCATACGATTAAACTGAGGATAGTCTAGATTTGTGTAGTGGATGGATATTTTATGGGAATCGACAAATTTTTTTATGATTCCGTTTTTAAATTCTGTTACGCTGTCTGCAATCTCTGGTGAGTTACAAATGTGAGAAAAGCGTTAATTATGATTACTGCATTTCCTCCTTCTATGAGGTATGCTTGTCCGTATTTGGAAAATGCATATATTATGGTTAGGAACTCCTGTCCATTGGCTTGAAATAGATCGACATGAACGATTTCTAATGGTTTGGTTGATGTAGGTGTGACCATGAATTTCGGTTTGGGTGGAAATCGATCATATTTAGTTTCTTGACAGATATCGCAAAATTAACGATGTATTTGGTGTCGTCCTTTAAATTAGGCCAGAGATAACGTTTTCTCATTTGAAGTTCGGTTTCAACTATTCCTCCACGATTAGTTGTACCCTGATGGTATTTTTTATTAATCTTTTGGCTTTTCTCTGAGTTAACATCTTACAGTTGTAGGTTACAATTTATCTAGGTCGTAAATGTTGTTCTCAAATATTCTCCTAACGATTTCACAAATTTGATCATATAGTTCGTCGCTTCCAAACAGATATGCATATTTATTTTTTGGTTGGAGGTGGTTCTTAAAGAAATTGATAATATCTCAGATTAGATCATTTTTTGAGAGTTGCACGTATATGCGTTGTTTGTTTAGAAAAATGTTTGATGCTAGGGCTGGGCGAGGATTGTAATCAACTGTTCCAAAGATTTTTTGATTGTTCTAATGACTGAGTGGTCTCTCAGATATAGGGATGCCTAAAATTGGGTTGTACATTGCTGTGTTGGTTTGTTTGTTTCTCAATCCTCGTCTTCGTAAAGGGGATTTTCGGATATGCTCTGGGATTCTATCGAGTCGACTTTCTCAGTTGGTTCTTTATTGGAAATTTGATTTGATGTTTCTAATGAGAGTACGTCGAATAATCGGCTTTCATCTGGATTGTTGTAGGTTGACCAGCAACCATTTTGCATGGATTCTAAGTCCAGAAAGATTTGCAGCAATTTGGAATCTATAATATCTTGATGTTCTTTTCTGTCTATTTCGATTTATGAGAGGACGTCGGCGTTGGTATTTAATTTCCCTTCCTTATATACAACTTCGTAATCGTATTCTTCAAGTTTTAATCTCCATCTTACTAGTTTTGAGTTTGGTTTTCTAATAGAAAAGAGATAATGGAGCGGATGTTGTACCGAGAGAATTTTAAACATTCTTCCGAATAAATCGGGACGGAAGTATTTAGTAGCCGATACTATAGATAGATAGATATTTATTAACTACTTCACAATAAAATGTTTGTAGCACGTCAAAAAGGAAATATACAAAAGAAATATACAAAATATATCTTAAGATAAAAACAGAGTAAAATGTCACAGCAGAGATACGGTGTTGAGATTGCCTCGACAATGCACAATGTAATCATCAACAGAGTAGAAACAATATTTAAGCAAAAACTTTCCTTAATATTTTTTAAAAGCATTGGAGCCCAAGAATTTTACAATTGATGGTAAAATATTAAAAAGCCTATAGTTTGGTGAATTTGATTGTGTCTTATTTAGCCGAAAGTAGCTGCATCTGATACGGTCAGCATTATGAGTGTTGTAGTCGTGGATATCTGAATTTCTAGACAACATTGACTGTTTCCCATGAATTTCAATTAGAGTATGAAATAAAAACAATGACGTTAATGGCATAATTTTATATTTTATGAAAAACTGTTGACAATGATCCCTGAAACCAAGATCAGCAAGCACCCTTATCGCCTTTTTTGCATTCTAAATACTGTTAAAGCATGGGAGGAATTACCCCAGAGGGCGATGCCATAGCTAATATGCGAATGGAAGAGTGAGAAATACGTAGTTTTGAGTGTACTTGAATTAGTTATATTTTTCAACTGTCGTAAAATGAATAACGAACTTGAGAGTTTTTTGACTAAATGAATATGTGCCTGCCAACTTAGCCTGTGAACTAGGACTAATCCAAGTAATTTCACTTGTTTTGTTTTTTGGTGAAATGACAATTGATTACTTGCAGATATATGCATGATTTCAGTCTTATTATTATTTAATTTCAGTTTGTTCGATGAAAACCATTCATTTGCCCTATTACTAACGCAATCTAGAGAGGCGGCTAAATTCGTATTATCTTTCTCCGAAATAATAAATGTTGAATCGTCTGCAAATAGAACCGACATATAGGGTAACATAAAACGGCTCAGATTATTAATATAAATGATAAGCAAGATGGGGCCTAGAACCGACCCCTGAGGGACTCCATAACTTACCTCCAGAAAATCTGATATTACACCATTCACTGTAACACGTTGTTTTCTGTTTGACAGGTAAGAACCAATAAGCTTTAACGAAATTCCTCTAACTCCATAATAATTTAATTTTTCTAAGAGAATGTCGTGAGAAACGCAGTCAAATGCCTTTGAAAGATCGCACAGCATTATGGCCGTACGGTTACCGTGTTTAAGTTCTTCCACTACGCCACTCACAACATTAAGAACTGCCTGGGTGGTTGAGCGGGAATTTCTAAAGCCAAATTGGGAGCTACTGAAGAATTCGTTTGAATCAAAATAGTCATACAACTGTTTTTTTATTAATTTTTCAATGACTTTACTGAATATTGGAGTAATACTGATAGGGCGATAATTATCGATTACGGAAGCATCGCCTTTTTTGAAAAGGGGAAGCACTTTGGATTGTTTGAAAATATCGGCATAAATACCGGTGTTAAAAATAAGATTTATGAGTTCCGTAAAAGGTGTTGCAGGAATAGAATTGGTCTGCTTCAAGATGCGGCTATTGAGTTCATGAATATCAAGACAATCCGAATTCTTCAATGAATTAATGGCTGAAGAGACCTCAAAGTGAGTGACCGGGTGTAAATAGAATGAACCGCAAGGAGCAGGAAATTTTTTAAAACGTAGGAGCTCATCATTAGAAATTTTAGGAAGAGATTGAATGATATTGACAGCAATTTCACAAAAGAAGGTATTTATCTCATTTGGTGACAAATCAGGAGTTATTAAGGAGTATTTCGATTTCCTTCTTCCATAGTTAATAACCTTCCAACAAGCCTTTGCTCTATTTTCAGACGACATGATAAAATTATCATAAGCTGATTTTTTAGCGGATTTTAGCCTGCTATTATACACTACCCTCAGAGTCCTATACTTTTTTAGATCTTCTGGCTGTTTTCTTGCATCGACTATTAACTTCAAAGATGAAAGTTGATTTCTTAGGTACCTTAAATCATCTGTAAACCAAGACACTGGCGAACGTTCAGTGCCTTGCTTAGCTTTTCTTAGAGGAAAACACTCCGAACTTAAATTATGAAAAGTGTTAACAAGGAAAGAGGCCAAAACGTCTACATCTGATAGTCCCGACATAAAAGGACTCCAGTCAATAGTGGCTAGATGATGTTTTAATATATTTAGTCCTTTATTTGTAATACAACGTCTCATAACAGATTGCGACGTATTAGTTGGATTCATATTATTATCTATGACAATATATTGAGCCCGATGGGCAGAAAAGCAAGGCTCGATAACACCGACCGAAAATTGTTGTTCCGCGATATTGGTAATTATATTGTCAATTCAGTTGGACGAGGTAGCGGTAATCTTTCTATCCTCTAAAATGGTGATTGCCATGCCGTACGACTGCAGCAAACATCTCAACTTATTCAAAACACCAGTTTCAACCTTAAAATTCAAATTGAAGTCTCCAAAAATTACTAGTTTTTCATATTTGTTTGATAAGTTGTGTAATACATGTTCAAAATTCGCGAGAAAAAGATCAATGCTGCCTTTACCAGATCTGTATAGTGCTATAACTGAGATTTTCATTGATAGCAAGTAATTTGCCGTAAATTCTGAATTTTGTTCGCTGCTAAAGTCGTCCAAATTAATGGAGCTAAACTTTAAACTATCATTGTTTTCTTTTACGTAAATAGCTAGGCCTCCATTAATTTTATTACTACGGCAAAAAAAGGTAGCCAATCTATATGCAGATATATTGATATGTTGAAGACAGTTCTCAGTCTGCCAGTGTTCAGAGAAACAAACAATATCAAAATGATGATCAGAAAGAAAAACATTCATTGTTTCCACTTTATTAGAGATGCACTGAATATTAATATGAAACATACTTACCGCACTCTGCTGATTACACCTTTTTAACACACTAAGAACATTGGTTGTATTAAAATTATTTAAATTGTTTGAATTTACATTTCCTCGTCGGTCGTCTGGTGTTGGTGAAAATCTCTTTTAAAATTAAATCTTCTTACAGCTGCTTCTTTGGGCCAAATATGCGGGTTATAAACTTGGTCTATATTCTCAAAGGTAAAAGACACTTTGAATGTGGATGCGTATTCATTTTTACTCCATTCAACACAGGAAAAGAATACGTCAGGAGCTGATTGTTTAAGAAAGTCTAAAAGATCATTTGAAGTCATGTCGGCACTTATGCGAGAGACATGTACATGTCCTTGTCGTGCAATGGTCTTGAATTTTGAAACATCATTGCTTCCAATAATCGGTTTATATTCATTTATGCTTGCGTTTTTTTGAGAGAAATTCCCATTGGAATTCCCCGTATTAATTGTGTTTATGTTTACAAATGGTTTTTGTACATATTTTTGTAAAGTTGGCTTTTGGATAGTGGTCGATTTATATTTATCAGTACTAGTTTTTGTACCTTGATTGATTGTGGCGAATATATTGTTTGGGACAGGTTTTTTGTATAGCTAATATCTGTTCCTCAATTGCCGAATGCTTAGTTTTTGTCTTATTTAGCAGTCTGGAAGCTAATGCTATGGGTTTATCGCTGCCCCGATCCTTGGGAAAACACTGGTACTATCGCATATTTACTAGCGTCTGGGTACTGTAGAAGAGGTTCGTTCATCAAAAGGTTTTCCTAAGAATCCCCTATCTTCAGCTGTTTTATGTGTTCGATAATTGGCGATGGCTTTAATTTTGGTATGGTTCGGTTTTATACCATCTGAAGTGATGATATATCCCAAGAAACTAACTCTTTTCTTAGGAACTCATATTTGTATTGTTGGATTTTCAGTATCACGAAGATGTTGGAATATTTTTGTGATATTACTATGTGTTCTTGTAGAGATATCCAAATAAACCAAACATGTTTCGTCTTGGAGTCCTTTCAAAATATTATCCAATACCCGTTGGAATGCTGCGGGTGCAATTTTAAGCCCGAATGGCATTTTTACGCAGCTGTTCTGTCCGTTCTCGACACTAAAAGCAGTTTTATAAATATACTCTTCGGACATTTCTATCTGGTGGAGTCCTATTGCCAAATCTACGACGGTAAAATAATGGCGCCGGCAAAGTTTATCCAATATGTCCGTTATACTGGGTATTGGATACCGGTCGTCGATGGTTTTTTCATTTACTTTGCGGTAGGCCACAACGATGTGCCATTCAATTTTTCTTGAGAAATTTGGTTTTTTGCGACTATACAGATAGTTGAGCTTCATGGAAATTGGCTTGGTCTAATTATACCTTCATCAAGCATAGAGGCTTTCTAACTTCTTCCTTCTGGATGTATGAATAGCGGTATGATTTGGTATATACATGTATTTCGTCCTTCGTTCTTATATGGTGTTTATTTTCTACGCAAAACTAAGAGGTGTATCTGGTTTATGGAAAATAGCTGAATATTGTCTACAAAGGCAGAGGATGTGCTTTTTCTTCCATATTAAGGTGGTCTGTTTTGATCAGATAGTCTATTCTATTATTCGTGCTGGTGTTGTTATAATTGAAAATATGCAACTTTCTTCGAGATTAATCTTCTTGCAGTTTATTGGTTCGATAATAGCGAATTCTAGTGGCTCTGAGGTGATATTTGCGATGTACAAACTAGTTGGTTTTGTGCGTTGGAAAGGCTCTCACTGATAACCTGACGTGACTAATGGAATTTTATTGGGATGGTTGAATATTTCGTGGTAAGTGTTGATTTAGGGAAATTCAATCGGACATGGAAGAGTTTCAAGTTATCGAGACTAATAAGGCCATCAAAGATTTCATGGAAATTGAATAAATAAAACTTTAATGTTTCGGCAGATTTGAATTCTGAGAACGAAGCGATTGTGACGCTATGCTTTTGTGAATAATTCTGAAAAATGGAAGTGACGACATATATTCAAAATATTGAGATTCTATTCCCAAAACGTGTAGAAAGGTATTGTCAAATTGTCTAGACTGTTGGAGACTAAATGCTAAACCGCTTCCACCCTCTATGGGCAATTTACCCGCTTCACGCATATCACAAATAAAAAACATTCTCATGTGTAGGCTTAGATCATGCTGGTCTTTCCTATGTTGAAATTTCTGAATTGAAAAACTCCAAAATATTAAAACAATGTATTTGTTTATTTGCATGTTTCACTACAAGAACTATACATTTGTAATTCGTTCCTTCGCTAAGTAGTTACGCCGTTTTAGCTGCTTTTTTCCGTTTTATTTCTCGTAGAGGTACATGTTCCTTCCTCTTCAGCGATTGTGGCACCAACTTTAAGGGAGTACATGAACAAATTCTTGAATATATGAAATATGCTGTAGAAGCTGAGTCATTTCAATGGTATTTCAATCCTCCTCCTACGCCTCATTTTTCAGGGTTAGCTGAAGCAGTAGTCAAATCAGTATAAACTCATATTTCTCATGCAATAGGGGAGCAAATTCTTACACATTAAGAATTTTATACTTTACGTACTCAAATAGAGGCAGTATTAAATTGACGCCCCTTATATTGAATGAGTTCAGATCCAAACGATTTGTCGGTATTAACGCCTGGACATTGAACCGCTATCAACTTTACTGGATCCTGATTTAACTAGTTTAAAAGTAAATACAACACCGGCAACTACTACAACACCTATACCAGAAATTTTGGCAGAGGTGGCATTCAAAATATCTTCATACTCTGCAACAAAGAGGAAGATGGCTTGAAAATATTGATTTAGTTGTACTAGATTTACTGGTATTGAATAAAAATGAACAATATTCTTTTTTGAAATGGCGGATTGGTGAAGAAATTAAAGTTTACTTTGATGATGATAATGGTGTAGCAAGAGTTGCTGATGTTCGCACGTGTCAAGGTATATTCAAAAAGCCTTTGGTCAAGTTTTGCCCATTGCCAAGTTGCCAGAGTGACAGGTAACTAATTTATGTATTTCTTTTCTTCTTTTATATAATTTTTTCCCTCTTTCTTATTAGGTTAAAGTATTTTACAAATATTTTGGTAGACAGTATGTTCGGAATTTATTAAATTAGTTATTTTATTAGGTTTAAGGTGTGTATTCATTTTAATTTTTCTTAAAATTTTCCGCGAATCAATTCTGTTGATTTGGTACAAATTTGCCGCCCGCTGGCGCTGCGAATGTTTTGAATCAAAGCATGTGACAGAAGAACGCTAGTAGTAAACCGCTGACCGAGATATAATATACTTGTGTGTTCCATAGTATTAAATCTTATTCTGCTTTTTTCAAAACAGCAAAAACTCGCAAAACCATTGTAAAGGTCCTATATCGAAGGTTTCAAGGCAGATATTGGATGCACCACGAAACAAAAATTAAGGTAAGTGCATTTTAAACTGCCGTTTTGTCGTACAACCAAAATCAAATTCTTTAAACAGCAAAGCAACAAGCTATGATAAAAAATAAGCACCGAAGGAAACTGGGAGCAGGGAAGAAAAAGGCAGTTGGTAGTATGAAGATATAAAGGCAGAAGTAGGAAAGATCTAATAGAGGAGCTTGCGCAGACTCGGATCATTTCATGATAATCGAAAAACAAGATATGACAAAATTAAAAACAAACAAATAAAATCTAGCAATGAAAAATTAAAGGATGAATAGGGTAAAAGGTAATATCTAAAACAACTTGAAAATTACTTAAGAGAATATGAGAGACAAGAACGTAATGATGTGGAAGAAGATTGGAGGAATATGAAAAACGGCATACATGAGGCAGCGGTAAAAGTTATGGGTAAAAAGAAGAAGAACGGTACAATGACGAATGCTATAAAATAGTTGAAAGAAAAGTGGAAGTCAGGTTAAAATGGATAAGAAAAAATGAAAAGAAAGATAGAGAGAAATATGAAACATTAAGGAAAGAGGATAAGAAAATAATCATTAAAAAAAGGCAATGGATGGACGTTCGTTCGTTCATTTAATCGTAACTTATTTTCTTCTTCTATTTCGATCATAGTGATCGTTTCTACTGCATACATTGTTTGAGCATAATTATTGTTCTGTATATATGCATCTTTGTTTGTTTATGCAATATTTTGCTTTTTAATATGTTTTTATTTGTTTGGTAGCTCGTTATGTAGCTGTTATTTTTTATTTGATCTTTGTTTTCCCCCTTTCCATATATAATTACGCACAGGTATTTAAATTTCGATCCTTCATTGAATTTTTTATTGAATTTTCTTATTTCTCCATTTTGTTCATTTTTATTTGTCGCTAATACGATGTCGTCTGCATACGCGATTGGTTGATTTCTATTGGTTCACAGAGTCCCATTTTGCATTTTTATTATAACGAATTCCATAGCCAGATTGAACAGCGTCGTAGCTCCTTGTCTTGCAAATTTGTTTATTTCTAATTCTTCCGCTTCTTCTTTTTGTGTCAGGATACTACCTTCTGCTTATCTCATTGTCATATCTATTAGGTTTCTTATTTTTTTTACTCCCTCGTTGTTCTTTCAAGGCATTCATAATTTCGTTCTTCTTTTGCGAGGCTTCTTCGATGTCTAAAAATAACATTTCTTTTTCTTATTGATATTTTTATGCTTTTTTCATAATTAGTTTAATTGTGTATCGCATCCCTAGCGGATCTGCCTCTCGTGGAACTAGATTTATGTTGTCCTATGATATTTGGAATTTCAGTTACTAGTCATCTTTGTATTACAGATGATAGTATTTTATAGGCTGTGGTTAATTCTTGCATTCTTGCTTGTCTTCTTTTTTGTGTATTGTTATAATTTATCTCACTTTCCATTCGTCCGGCATTTTCTCCTTTTCCCATATTTTCTTCACCAACCTATTCATTATTTCATTCAACATGCCTCCTCCTTTTTTTATAATTTCTAAATTTATTCCATTCTTCTCAGGGGCTTTTCCATTACATCCTCTTTTTATAATATCTGTTACTTCCTCTATTGATGGTTCTTCTGTAATTATTCCTTATTCTACTTCTCCTATTTCATCTTCTATCGCTTGCTTAGTTAGTAATTTCTTAAAGTTTCTTGCTCATATTTTCATGTATTTGTATTCTTCCTCCAACATGTTTCAATGTTTGTTTATTATTCCTCTTATTTTGTTTTTAAACGTTCTGGTATTTTCTTTTATTTTAAAAAAAATTATTTTCTGCTCCATTTCTAGTTCTCTATTGCCTTTTCCTCTTAATCATTATTTGCTTACTCTCTTTCATTAATGTCTCATATTTCTCTCTATATTTTTTTTCATTTTTTCTTATTCATTTCAACCTGGTTTCTTTTTACCTATAACTTGCCTCTTGTATGCCGTTTTTCATATTGCTCCATTCTTCTTCCACATCATTACGTTCTTGCCTCTCATGTTCTGTTAAGTAATTTTCAAGTTGTTTTACATATTCCCTTTTTCCCTATTCATCCAAAAAATTTTCATAGTTCGATTTTATTTGTTTGTTTTTAATTTTGTCATTTCTTGTTTTTCCATTATCAGGAAATAAACTAATTCTACGCAAGCTCCTCTAAATGATCATACACCTTCAATACACCTTCAATTAATTCTTTTGTTTATTAGTATGTGTTCTATTTGAGTTTCTGTTTCTGGTGATATAAATGTTATCTTGTGTTTGCCGGAACGTGGAATCTTTCTGCTGCTTATAGTCATATATTTTTCGTGTTGCTAGGTTGCATCATCGATGTCTTTTATCATTGGTTCTTTCATTAATAATAATATATTTTTCTGTGTCAAGTTCTATATATTGTTCTTTTACTATTTCAGCATTGGAATCTCCTATTATCATGAACGTTTCTTCCATAGGGATCTTTTCTAGTTCCGCCTTTATATCTTCATACTGCCTTTTTATTTCTTGCTCGCAGTTTCCGTTGGTGCATATTTTTTATCGTAGCCTGGTGCTTTGCTGTTTAAATAATTTGATTTTGGTTGTACGACAAGACGGGAGTTTAAAATGCACCTACCTTAAGTCTTGTTACGTGGTGCATCCAATATCTGCCTTGAAACCTTCGATATAGGACCTTTACAACGGTTTTGCGGGTTTTTTCGGTTTTGAAAAAAGCGGAATAAGATTTAATACTATGGCACACACAAGTATATTATATCTTGGTCAGCGGTTTACTACTAACGTTCTTCTGTCACATGCTGTGATTCAAAACATGCGCAGCACCAGGGGCGGCAAATTTGTCCCAAATCAACTGCATTGAATCGCGAAAAATTTGAAGAAAAATGAAATCGAATACACACCTTACACCTAATAAAACAACTAATTTAGTAATTGTAAATAATGAATTCCGAACATAATATTCAGGAACAAATAGTTTGCTGATGTCATACCGTTTTTTGAGTTTTTCATTAAATTATGTTGAGAATAATTTATTACAGAAATTTGCATCTAAGCCAAAATTCGCAACAAATTTAATTCCTTGAAAATGAATAATAATTTATACGAAAGCTGGGATTAAACATCTAGAAGAGTTCACTCTGGTGTTTTATTGTCAGAAAATCAGAAGAATCTCCAATGGAATTACCAGAAAATAAAACTCAAATTTCAGGGGTGCATCGATCTGTATCATTTCCCAGTGGTAACAAATAAGAGCTGCTATTTGACGTTTTCACAAATAGCCACGCAATGATATTTTAATACGAATCATTAGATAGTTTCATAATTCACTGCGCCGCAAAATTAACGCATATGTTGTCAAATGGAAAAATCTACCTGAGAACGATATTTGAATGCCTACCAATGGCTTAAAAATGATAGTTTCACGCTGTACCCAACAACTTTTTGGATACAGTTTTTTAAACAAATAATGGAAAAATGCTGTGTACACAAATTCACTGACATGTTTAATTATTATTTATTGTTGACAGTTTGCGTTCTTCTGCTACTAATATTGATTTCTAACGTTATTAAAAGTGATGCAACGTTGTATGAGAAATATTTCATGTGAATAATGTGGCTGGTGCAGTATCACTCATGGAAATGGGTGAAGTTCAAATGGTACGCCGCCATGGCGAGACCCAATCTATGACCTCCAGGGTACTGGCACGGTATAGAGAGACTAGAACGAACCAAAGAAGGTTTCTACAAGGACGTCACATAGTGACAAATAATAATCAAGATCGAATTTTAAGAATGCAGGTACCACGAAATCGATTCATTAAAAGTACTGCACTATAGCAACATTTTGATCATCGATATAATTACCGCATAAGTCAAGATACAGTACGTCCAACGCTTGAGAGAAGCAGTAATACTCTATATAGAGCGACAACTGGTCCTCTTCTAACCGTCAACCATCGCAGGCATCGTCTTCAGTTTACACGAGAACATCAAAATTGGGGCAAGCGTGAATGGAGAAATGTACTGTTTACGGACGAGTCACGATTCTGTCTCTTTGGAGATGATCGTCGTAGGAGAGTGTATAGACATCCTGGCGAGCGATATATTCAATGTAATATGGCAGAAAATGTTAGCTATAGCGGTGGGTCTGTTATGGTATGGTATGGAATTAATTTCTAGGCTCATACCGACCTAGTTCTGATTCAGGGTGGTCGTTTGACTGCCGACCGCTATATAACAGACATTTTAGAGCCTCATGTAATGTCATTTGCCCCATTCATAGGGAACGAAATATTATTAATGCATGATGTGGCATGCCCACATATAGCTAGGACGCTGCGAAATTACCTTCAAGAAGTAGATATCAATACTTTGGATTGGTCAGCGCGAACTCCAACTCTTAACCCGATTTAACACTTATTAGACGATTTGTGTCAGTCGGTTAGAGCCTTACAGCATCCACCAAGAGGTTAAGATGAACTGTCACTCATACTAACCAAAATATGAGGTCAAATGTATCAAGTTGTAATCAAAAACTTGATTTCAAGCATGCCAAGAAGATGTGCAAGCAAGAGGAGGTAATACGCGTTATTAATTTTAAGTTTGTTAACAAATTATACAATATAATTTTTGCTTTCTGGTTTGTCCATCCCGTATTTTTATTTCTTTGAATTATTTTATGTAATACAAAAACGTTGCTTGATACAGTTAAAAGTTATTATACAGCTATCATATTAGACCATTAACGAGCCTTCTAACTTTTTTTCTCATGTAAATTTTTTCATGTAACAAAGCATGCGTTAATTTGCAATCTATTGAACATTGTATGATCATACGGACTAAATACATTATTTTGTTTTCCCCAACTCACTATTATTCAGAACGTATATAATTTGAATTATCTTATTCTAGTCGTTTATTCTGAGACGTCAACAAGAGCTTTATAAAGTAACAAACATTGTTTGCGACTGGAGAAATATTAGAATTTGATACATTCAATTCCAATAACGAGTGAATTGATGTGAAACCCCTGAAGGATATTACACATGTTTTCAGACATCAAAAAGACATAAATATGGAACTGCAAATAAATCCAGGGGTAGTTAAATTCGATAATGTGTAACTTGATAAATCGATAAGCTAGTAGAGAAGGCAGAATGAGACCAATGATAACTGGGTAGAACATTTTATTTTCATATTTAGACATGAACATTGATCATAGTTGAAATTAAACTCACATTTGTGTTCATGAAATCATGAGTGGAAGTAACATATTCGTTGTCAGATTTTTAATTATTCTGTCATCATAAAAAAACTGAAGAATCAATTGTAAGAAGAGTACCTATATGTTCGACCAGACATACTCTTCCACACAGCGAAGATTTAGATCTGGTTTCGATGTATACTGAATCAAATCAGAATAGTATCACTTTATGGTGTAGAGTCCTTATCTCACCAAAGCGTAGCCAAATTTCTAAGACAGGTGAGTGAGGGTTCGATTAGTACATTAATTTGACATGTTGGTTCGATTCTTCATCAATAATCATATCTTCGGCAGTGAAACTACAAGGAAATCTGACCCTTTAGATTATTTCCCGAAAGTTCTCATTATCGAATAATAAGATAGATATTACCACACACGTCGTTTGTGATATATTATTTTATTCCAACTGGTGTATAATAATGTAATTCTTGCTAAATTATTTCTTTGTAAAGTAACAAAAGACATTCTTATTGAATGATAGTCCTCCTGTTATGAATCATCTTATAGCTAGAAAAGCCAATATGAATAGCCAGGATCCAAATAGATCTGAAATAACTCAAACACACTCCACTTATTGATGAAAGTTAGTTAGTTAATACTAATAGTAAGTTAGCAAGCAGTAAAATAACATAACTAAATCATAGAAATAGAGTCCAAAAACAACTTAAAAGCCAAGTAAAACACGATACATATACTTTATCCCTACTACACCAACTGCTGGGAAATTTATTGTATATGAAAAGAATGATAGCAAGTTTTTATGAATAATACTACTTTACAATGTAATATGGTCGTAAAATGATCGAATAGTGTAAGCAGATCAGTACAAATCTTTATATTGCAGAGGTGGTCTATAATATGATATGCAAGTCTCTAGTATAAGAGATCAGATAGAACGGCAATAATAACATGATAGCAATCCTGAATATAGAAGAGCTATTGAAGGAAGAAATATTTGATCTAGCAAACAAAAATTATACTCAAAAATTGAACAAAAGCAGTGATTATCGTATTATGTGAGAAACATGTCGAAATTTGAATAATATAATGATATCCAGAATTATATGAAGCGTTTTTTAATTCATATTCTGTTGGAAGGATCTGTATAAAACCGTTAATTTATTTTATCAGTGAAGCGTATCGTTTTACACACCTTCCTAACGTTTAACTAAGCGAGAATCGCCTCGTTTTTAATAGGTGAACATATTCCCCTGTCTCTGATGAACAGTTTCGAATTAATAAACATTACCATCTTGTATAATAAAATTTTGAGACACATAATTCCTCTTATAATAATGATAAATATAAAGTCTAACCTCAAGCACATTTTGTAGCTTCACGGGAATATGTGTTATCTGTTTAATTTCTATTTTCTAACGTCGATTTTTCTTTTTACAAATTTGAATATAAAATCACGTCAGCTGTATTCTATATTATATGGCTACATGAAATCTGCGTGAATATTTTGCAACACTTATATAATTATGTGCTAAAGTTATGCCTGAATTTTTTTATCAATAGATGACGTGAAATGTTTTTTACGTTCAATATTATAAAATCAAGTTGTTATTCACTGTCGCATTTGCGCGAAATGTCCACATTGCAAAAAAAAATGTTTCTCTTACAGATTGAATCAGGATTCGTTGGTTCCTGATATTGAATTTAATCACAATAATATAATAAAGATAAATATTTTTGAAAATAACTAAATATACTAGATATAGAAATAAAACAACACTGGTATCAAGAACTATGGAACACAAAATTTCGTTCTTTGCATTTCTTATTAAGAAAATTTTCCTTCCAAGGACTCACGATTTGTTTGTTTAAAAAGGTCTCTATTCACAATTGTTCATATCCCTAATTACAGGTAGCTCAAGAAATATACAATATGTAAGTAATGCCGATGTTCTGGCCATTTCCGAACCACTCGTGTCGGTCTGAGGGTATGAGTTGGCACCTCACTCTTGTGGCATCATCCAATTGTTTCTGGATGGGGAAGTTACTTTGTCCCTGATATAGAATTATGACTCCCTAGTTTTTTTCGACTGGTATGTCCTTGAAAAACAGCTGAAAAACAGGGTTACAAAATCGAACGTTGACTTAGGTTATGTAAGACGGCTACTTGGCTGAAGTTGGTTATGATGCAATATTGTTTTACTTAATTTAAGATATGGTCTTGTTTTTAGAAGTAACTAGGTTAACTCCTAAGCTGAAGCAGTTGGTTGTTGGATATAACAATCAGTTATGTGTATAGCGACCCGCGCACAGTCGCAAATGTCTTCTGCGCGATTGGCGGATTTTAGTTTTTCACAAAGATTTTTTGAGAGACTGTAAAAGTTAAATGAAATTTTTCATATGCAGTCCTTGACAGTGAGTATGTCAGCTTGTTCGTGTAACTATGAGGTTTTTGGGAATTAGAGGTAGCATGTTTAGTATTTGATTGCCATGCGGAGACACATGTTCTGCACCACCTGCAGGGTATGGAAATTGTGTTGTGTGCCAGTAAAATACACTAAGGCGGTGTATGCCAGAATTGGACGGATGATTTGTTTATATATGAATAATTTATTCGCCGTTGCATATGATGGAATATAATCTGCTCATTGCAATTTTAGCTTTTTGAACTTGCTTCGTAATATCCCTCTCTGACGTGGTAAAATACACTAATGATTTGTGCAATAGTACTCTGCCCTTTCCTGAAACCGTATTGCTCGGGGGTATAATGTGGTTGATGTCTGTGAAATTTTTTATTCTTTTAAAAATTATTTCACCAATGACCTTTGCTATGTCATTCAATGAGGAAATATGTCTGTACCTATCCACATAACATGGTTTTTTGCTGGCTTTGATGATAGATGTGATATTGGTAATCTTGAGCATATCGGTATAGTTGCCTGTTTTAATTATATAGTTGGTTATATATGTGAGTTGTACAAGAGCTTTTTTAGGAAGATTTTTTATTAGAATGTTACGAATGCAACCTCTTCCAGAGACTGTTTTGTTTTTCAACGATTGGTGATATGAATTTCATTATATGTGGCCAGCTTTTTTGTGTTTGATGTGTAGGTAGTTTTGAACAAATTGTGTAATATTATTGTGTAGTTGTGTATATTGTTTGTTATTTGTGTAATTATTTTGGAAATACTCTCCAAAGTTTTCTGCTATTTCAGATTTATTAGTGACAGCTCGTCCATTAACAACAATTTTGGTCAGTTCGTTATTCTTGCTTTTCAGGCATCTAGCGATTTTCCAGAGGGAGTCTCTAAGAAGATCTTCCAAGAGTGATTTTTGTATTCATATACTAACGCATTAATTAAGTTTTGGTAATGTTTCAGTAGTATCCCGTCATTGTTGTGTCTGGCAGTGTCCCATTTTTTACGAATTTCATTTTTCTCATGTATGATTTTGGTTATATGATCCGATAAGGTATTGTTGATTTGGAATTTAGGTTTAAAGGAAGTTGCGTTATTTTTGGCCGTTATGATGATATTTGGCAAATTTTTAATTATGTTTGTTAACTGTGTTGTATTTTCTATTTTATTAGTAATTAGGACCCACGATAAATATATAATAGACAGACGGAGGATCAGTTTATCGATCGACTTATACCCTCTCACTCTACTTTAATTCCTTTCATTGTTGTTTAAGCCATTTAGAGTAAATTATTTCGCAGTATCACTATTTAATCTAATTACTGAAAAAAATACAGTCGAATACATCTTCTGAGCAATGTTCGATGTGTCAAAGCATCAACTAGACAAGAAGAAGTTTATGTTGCGTGAACGATTCATTAGATGTATAACAATGAATAATTAGTTAAATGGTTAATACATTTAAAGGAACATAAATTCAAACGACAAAAAATATCGTCAGAGCAAGAAGAGGATCACAATACATATTTATGAGTTTTTTCACCTACAACAGTTTTAGAGCAAATATAAAGTGGAAGCAGATGGATGAGTCCCTTAGAAATTAATGGAACTGTTTCTAAGCCCCATGTGCCTCATGCCTAAATATTTTTTAGAATAATTTCTTGTGTCAGTAGCTTGCACTTGAAAATAAGTAGTTTTATGTTCTTTGACATGAGAGCTACGAATTCGAATTAATATTTAAGGTTTAAGTTGTTATTTTATTGAATTAGAACATATTCTTCTGCGTTCTAATATGATAGAAATAATGAAAAATATGCCATTCTCCTTTTGGTTGCGAATCACCACAGGTGTCTGTATCGACAAAAGGGTCGATCAACGTCACGTTCTTCGAAGGGGATGTAATTCAATATTCTGCATGGTATTAGCCAGGAATGTAGTTGTTTTTCTCGTCGAAGAACGGTCAGGCTATTATGTCAAAATTATTGAAATTTTGAGTAAAACGGAGGTCTAGTAGAAAACCGAAATTCATTTTTCATATATATATATATATATATATATATATATATATATATATATATATATATATATATATATATATATAAATATATATATATATATATATGTCCCGGGACTAATGGGAAAAAAGTCGGGAGCGTATAATATGAGCTAAAATAATGTTAGTACTTCATATAAACTTTTTCTATGCAGGCCCTCGTTTTCGAGTTATAGGCCTCCAAAGTTTTAATTTTGAATTTGGTTTTTATTTTTAATTTTTGTACTAGTTATTTGATCTTTATAAAATTTACGGCAAAGATATAATGTATGTGTATGTTTATTTTGGTAAGGTAAACAGATTTACAGTAGTGCATTGAAGCCAGGGACGAACTACTTGCAATGGTTTCTCCCTTCGAAGAACGGTCAGGCCAATACGTCGAAATTATTGAAATTTCGACTAAAAGCAGATGTAGTAGAAAACCGAAATTCATGTTCCATATAGAAACACCTCGTATTTTATGAAATTTTAATTCATTTCATTTCATACGACTAATACGATCAAATTGTTATCTGAGGTGGTGGTTTGCAATTGAAAGTGAAGATGGCGCCAGCTGACAACTTCTCGCATGTGTGTAACCACACGAGTTAAGTAGAAGTTGTCGGAGGACGGAATCTTCAGTTCAGATTAGAGACTCTGAACTAGAAGGTATTACAGCACTCTTGAAGTGATGATCCCGAAAAGACAGTATCGTAAAAAGACATTATCATAGGGAAAAGAGATTACATTTTGTAAATAATAGTTTCAATGTTAATAGCGGGTATCGATCTGATTAAGGTCAGGCGACCATACGGAAAACACGTTTCTATTAAATGTAAATATCGCATTCACATATGCGGAAGGTTATACCTACGGGTAATTGACTCGTGAGATCGCATGCTTCCTATAATTGCAAAGTGTCGATAACTTTCGGATGATTCATTGTTATTATTTTGAATGGTACAAATGTATGTATCGTGTAGTTATAATTACTGTTAATAATTCTTAATATATTTATCCCAGTGAGTTTTAAATGATGTTATTTATTCCACCCTTAAAGCATGGTTACGAGGTAAGTGTTTCTCCAAGATAAATGGTTTTATGGTTAAAGTGGTCTATACGAGGGACACTTGCTAAGTAAGCACTACATGGCGATCCTGCAAATTAAATGGTGAAATGGTAATGGTATGTTGGTAATCGCCACTACATGGCGATCCTGCAAACGAAATGGTTATGGTAAAATTGATGGTAAAATGTATGCGAAACAAATGGTAATGGTAAATAATCCTGCAAATTCTTTCAGACAAGTGGAAGTATATGGTATTTTATCTAAATCTGGAACCCTGGAGAAGCGAAACTATGGGTGGCTCACCAACTAAACAAGAGGTAAAAGAAACGGGTCAACAATAATTTTATGGTACAACAAGACAGTTTTGCAACGCAAATAATGGTTCTATTGTATATCATAACAGTAGCTCTTATTCTGAAATTTATATGGTCATCCTGGAAAACGCATCGAAGAGCGCTGAAAAGGGACATCAACAGAGGCATTGCAGCGAAGCAGACATCAGGAACTTTGACTGTATAAAAATTGTAAGTACTTATGCACTCTATTTTTATGAACGAATCTTATAAAACGTGGGAAGATTTTGAAGATAAGTTAAGATCAATTGTAGAAGAAATTAATAAACAGGGAAAAAGGGTTTTCAAAAAGGAAACTCCTAAAAATCCAGATATTCATATTGAAGTAATCAATAGTATAATAAATCTTAATAATAATTTTGCTAAATTAATAGGTAAAAACAGGAAAAACTCAAGTTTAGTGCAACAAGAAAGCTGTAAAAATTAGTCAGATAGGATTAGAGATAACTGCTAGGGCATTTCAAGCGTTAAATTGTATTATTAAAATATCTACCTCTATATTTGAGGAAATCGATACTAGTGTATTACAAGCTATAAGCAAACAGTTGGAAATGGCGACAAGTATGAATGATTTTTTTAATTTTGCGAGTAAGGTTTTACCGAGTGAATTCAACGGAGAAGCAAACAAGCTGCAATCATTTTAGACTCATTAGATTTGCTACAAATAAACGCGACAGGTCACGAAGAAAATGCTATTTTACTAATTAAGACGAGATTAACAGGAAAAGCCAGAAGTTTGATCACGACGGAAAACTCCATTATAGAAAACAAGAATAGATTAAAATCAGGAATAAGAGAAGACAACCCAAGCCTTCTCTTAGCGAAACTTGTAAAGTTGGACAAAATGGAAAAGACGTAACACAGTACGCGACGGAGATAGAAAAATTAGCAGAGATACTACAGGCAGCATACGTGTCGGAAAGGATGCCGGAACGATTAGCCGAAAAATATACTAAGGAAGTAACGATTAAGGCAGTAACTACGAATGCCACAACGGACGCTACAAAAACAATCATAGCAGCGGGAAGTTTTGAAACTATGCAAGAAGTACTATCCAAGTTAGTATCAGTAGAAGGTATAGTAGGACAACAACAAGTTTTGCACATGAAGGATAACAGGAATTTCTTCAGGAAGCCAAACTTTGAATTTAGGAACAATCATAGGAGAGGAAACAACAGAGGATTTTATAATGGTAATCACTCGGGGAGGACATTCAGACAGTTCAATCAAGGAAATAACTATGGCAGATACGAAGATTCTAATAAGGATATGAAATTCAATAGGAATGGAAATTACAATAATCGAGGTAACAATAATGAAAGAATATGCAAGATAGAAGAGAAAATTGAAGAAATGAGCAGACAAATAGCACAATTAAGAAAAGAAAACTACGAATTAGGGATGGAAAATATGGAAATCAAAGAAAAAACAGAATTTTTGCAAGGAAACATCACACAGGCTCAGAAAAACTTTAGAGAGAAGAATTTGATTATACATGGTATAGAAGAAAGCAACGAAGAAGATGAGGAACAAGTAGAAAATAAATTAGAACATGTAATGAGAAAGGTTAATAATACAGTAGATGTTAAATCAGATATTTTGACATGTAAAAGAATAGGAAACAAAAACAGTAACAAAAATAGGCCAGTACTAATAATGATGAAAGGCGTGAATAAGAAAGTAGATACTTTGAACGGAACGACTAAATTAAAAGGAACAAAGATATATATTGGCGAAGGTTACCCAAAAGATATATTGGAACGGAGAAAACAGCTAATAAGATACATGAAACAGGTGAGAGAAAGTGGAGCAACAGCTAAGATAATTGATAATACATTAATGATTAATGACATTGTGTACAGTTTAAAAGAACTAGAAGAAAGGAAGAATCAATTAGAAATACTTACAGGATGGAATAAATCAACATTTAAGTAAAATAACGAAACTAATCCGAAAATTTTGGATAAAATTTTCAGCGATAAAAGTTTTAATCAGCTAACAGGTAAATACATTGTCTAGGAAAAATGTGAAATATGATTGATTTGGGAGAATATGATTTTGAAATACAGTATGTCAAAGGTGTAGCGAACTACGCAGATAGTATATCGAGAATATCCATAGAAGAACTCAAGGATTTATACATAAATAATTCACATGTCTTGGCAATCACAAGAGCACAAACGCGAAAAGAAAACGCTCAGTCAGTAAAGGAGCAACACCGGTTCGAGCGCATTCCTTATGTAAAATAACATGGGAAATCGCTAAGGTCCATCGTGGTAATTTTTGGCTCAATTTCGATCTGCGCATGCGTGAAGCGGCCGACAGCAATTTTCATATAGGTAAGAAAACCACATTGCTTTACTTTCGGCGAAGCAGTTTCGGCGACCCCCACCCATTCTCGCACGCGTTTCTGCGATAGCATAACTACGGGAAGTAACATTTTTTAACGCTCAGTATTCGATTTTCGCTGAAACTGTTAACATGGCAAGCTCGAAAATGTTTAGTGTTTCCCAACTTTATGGTAGGAAGGTCAAACCGACCGATTAGAGATTTGGATTATGGCTCTTGTTGGAAAATTTGGAAGGTAGCAATCTGATTACAGATATTGGAAATATTAAATACACGGAAGGCGAACAGCCGCTGGAAGATGGACTTATACCAATTACAGAACAATTTTGTGACAACATAATGCTTGTAAAGGTATACGGCTTAGAGGACTGCGATGTAAATTCTAAACTTGTCAAAAAAGAAATATGTGGTTCTTTTAATAGTAATATACGTGGAAAACTTGGCGAATTGGTTTCTGCGAAACATGGTGTTAAAGCTAAGCTGCCTTTCCTCCTATTAAGTAACAACCCACTTGCCATTGGAACAAGAGAAGTAATTGGAGAAAATTTGGAAATTATTAAAAGGAAACATAAAGAACCTGTGTGCATTCCATACAGAGTAGAATTGGCGGACGTTAAACTCGACAGGTTACTTGAAGAAATACCGGATTTATTGGAGCAACTCCGAAAGGAAGATTACTACCTAATGGACTTGGACATAACGCAAGATTTTGCAGGAATTTTTAACAAAGAAGAAATGATTAATTATTTAACAAACTACTTTAACTTTTGCATCCAAGGAGAGTACAAGGAAAGGTGCAACGTTATTGTAAACAATGATAAAACAGTTGGCATAGATTGCCTTACGTGGCTCACATCTAATGCAAGGGTTAAAATATACAACAAATTTATTCGTCAAATAACCACTCCTGGAGTTAACAAGAGCATTGGAAACCATATTATAGATTTCGTCAACTGCCCAGACGCAAGATTGAAGGAAACTTTCTCTTCTGCATTGGCCAAGAAGCATGGTATTACCAGATTAGAAGCTACGATATATAACTACCCAATTAAAAATTTCCATGGAGAAAGTTACAATCCTTTAGAAGATTGTATAACTCTGCTACAAGATAGTAAGTTGTACTTCCAAAATTCTCCGTTATACTCTGTTTCGATTGCAAAAATGTGGACAAAGTTGACCGAGAGTCTACAGAACAGCTGTTGTCTTGTGTTTCACAATATGCTGCAATATGTTTATTGGGGTAACAGTAATACAAGAAAGTTGACGGGATTACAAATAAATTTACCAAAAGAATCCGACGCAAGGAAGAAGGTTATAAATTACATTCTCTCGGCATGCAGCTTTAATTGCCTCCCTATTAACCATATAGAAGTTGTAGAAGAAAAGGAGAACAGAGACAATGTCCAAATTATACAAATATGTTACATTAAAGCTGGAGAGACCTACTTTTCTAGGTCCAGCACCCCATTTTCTACTATACCGGAAGATATCGAAATACAGGACGCTGGACTCGTATCTACAGATAATTTGGTTGCACGTGTTTTAAGGAAGAGAACCAATAAAACAAACAAACTTTCTCCTTATAATATTAAAGAAATCAACCCCCTGTCGCAAGCTTACATTACATCGACAAGGAAACGAAAACAGGAAATGGATGACCTAGATACCAAGAGGCGGAAGCTGGATTTTCTCGAAAAGACAACTGCAATTAAGGAAGAATATAGAAGTCTACTGGAGAAAGAAGAGAAAATAACACAACTGAGGGAGAGATTAGGAAACTATTTTTATAACCATTGGGCAAACCTGCACCCAGCAGGTGTGTATAAAGTGTCGGCGTTTACCATAAATAGTAAAAACAAATATACTTATGTTGGTGTGTTAGCGGAAAAGGATGGCATAAAAAATGTCTACTTCTTAAAGGGTTACTACAAAAATATATTTCTAAATGTTTACAACAATAATAGAGCAGCTCTTATTGCAGATGGTTATATTACAATACTTTATAATAATGGTATGGAGATAATATGTTTGCCTACAGAAGAAACGTTTGTAACGTTTACTACCAATGGTATTACGTCTTACCAAGGCAACACATTCGCCAAGATAGAAAATTTAAAGTTCTACACGGAGGTATGGAAGAATATCCCTTTTACCCAAGAAGATATGACTCAAATTAAAAATATTACCATGCAGAAGATAAAAGATCGTATTAAATTTAGACATTGCCAACGCTTAGAACAAGTTGCCGAAGGAACAGAAATGGTAATTGCCGCTATAAAGGAAGTTAAGCACAGAGAGAGACTTCGTTACATATTACAGGTTGAAAATTCGGAAATTTTCTATTGCTCGAACTATTGGTTGGAAAAAGAATTTGCAGAAATGGACCTAAGTTTTAAAATTAAGATAAAAATAGATAAAATTAAACATACGCCTAATAGGAAAAAGGAAAGAGTTGTATTTTGTGTGTAATAATTGTTTGTATTATTGTAAATAAAAACGATTAAAGATAGTGTTTTGTTACTGTTTTGTTTATCCCTACCAGTGTTGTATCAATCCTATTTCCTAAAGATATGGGTTGAGGAAGGTGGTGTGCCATATTGGTAAGAAAACCACATTACTTTACTTTCGACGAAGCAGTTTCGACGACTCCCACCCCTCCTATTTTAGGTTTCCCCAAATGCGCCGACAACGACAATGCTCTTGTTAACTCCAGGACTGGTTATTTGACAAATAAATTTGTTGTATATTTTAACCCTTGCAGCCACGTAAGGCAATCTATGCCAACTGTTTTATCATTGTTTACAATAACGTTGCACCTTTCCTTGTACTCTCCTTGGATACAAAAGTTAAAGTTGTTTGTTAAATAATTAATCATTTCTTCTTTGTTAAAAATTCCTGCAAAATCTTGCGTTATGTCCAAGTCCATTAGGTAGTAATCTTCCTTTCGGAGTTGCTCCAATAAATCCGGTATTTCTTCAAGTAACCTGTCGAGTTTAACGTCCGCCAATTCTACTTTGTATGGAATGCACACAGGTTCTTTATGTTTCCTTTTAATAATTTCCAAATCTTCTCCAATTACTTCTCTTGTTCCAATGGCAAGTGGGTTGTTACTTAATAGGAGGAAAGGCAGCTTAGCTTTAACACCATGTTTCGCAGAAACCAATTCGCCAAATTTTCCACGTATATAACTATTAAAAGAACCACATATTTCTTTTTTGACAAGTTCAGAATTTACATCGCAGTCCTCTAAGCCGCATACCTTTACAAGCATTATGTTGTCACAAAATGGTTCTGTAATTGGTATAAGTCCATCTTCCAGCGGCTGTTCGCCTTCCGTGTATTTAATATTTCCAATATCTGTAATCAGATTGCTACCTTCCAAATTTTCCAACAAGAGCCATAATCCAAATCTCTCATCGGTCGGTTTGACCTTCCTACCATAAAGTTGGGAAACACTAAACATTTTGGAGCTTGCCATGTTAACAGTTTCAGCGAAAATCGAATACTGAGCGTTAAAAAATGTTACTACCCGTAGTTATGCTATCGCAGAAACGCGTGCGAGAATGGGTGGGGGTCGCCGAAACTGCTTCGCCGAAAGTAAAGTAATGGGGTTTTCTTACCTATATGAATAACAAGTAGATATTTGTTAGTGCCGTTTTGGCAATGACGACGATAGATGGCACATACGACGGAAGGCCCGTACGGCATATACAACAGATGGAGCATACGACGGTTGACCCATTTGACGGCCGTCCTCCCCTTCCCCCGACGGCCCGGTGCGTGAAAGATGGTAGTGCCCTTATGGCATATTTATGACTACATCCTGTATATCGAACCCAGCAAATGGTGGATGCGCACGTGAAAATTGCTGTCGGCCGCTTCACGCATGCACAGATCGAAATTGAGCCAAAAATTACCACGATGGACCTTAGCGATTTCCCATGTTATTTTACATAAGGAATGCGCTCGAACCGGTGTTGCTCCTTTACTTCAGTCATTTAGTCAATTAGTCATTCTAAAGAATGAGGAGAGAAATAAGTTCGATCCACATTATTTAGGTCCGTTTAAAATAACGGAAATAAAACAATAAATCACAAAACGTTCATTCAAATCGATTGTATAAATACCACAGCGGAAACAATTGTAAACAAAGTGAAGTGTGTTCCTAAACAAACAAGTAGTGTTTAGTAAACAAAAAAAAACAATCAGTGAGAACTGTTAACGTTATAGACAGTATCGAAAAATTAGCAAGGATTATTTTTCTCTTCCAAAAGGGGATGATGTGATGATCCCGAAAAGACAGTATCGTAAAAAGACATTATCATAGGGAAAAGATATTAAATTGTGAAAATAATAGTTTCAATGTTAAAATAGCGGGCATCGATCTGATTAAGGTAAGGCGAACATACGAAAAGCACGGTTTTATCAAATGTAAATATCGCTTTCACATATGCGGAAGGTCATACCTACGGGTAACTGACTCGTGAGATCGCATGCTTCCTATAAATGCAGAGTGTCGATAAATTTCGGATGGTTCATGGTTATTATTTTGAATGTTACAAATGTATGTATCTTGTAGTTATAATTACTGTTAATAATTCTTAATATATTTATCCCAGCGAGTTTTAAATGATGTTATCTATTCAACCCTTGAAGAATGGTTACGAGGTAAGTGTTTCTCCAAGATAAATGGTTTTATGGTTAAAGTAGTCTATAAGAGGGACACTTGCTAAGTAACCACCACAGAGACCCAAGAAGGTCGAAACTAGACAGTGTATTATGCCCTTCTCCTTTTGGTTGCGAATCACCACAGATGTCTGTATCGACAGAAGGGTCGATCAACGTCACGTTCTTCGAAGGGGATGTAATTCAATATTCTGCATGGTATTAGCCAGGAATGTAGTTGTTTTTCTCGTCGAAGAACGGTCAGGCTATTATGTCAAAATTATTGAAATTTTGAGTAAAACGGAGGTCTAGTAGAAAACCGAAATTCATTTTTCATATATATATATATACAGGGTGTCCCGGGACTAATGGGAAAAAAGTCGGGAGCGTATAAAATGAGTTAAAATAATGTTAGTACTTCATATAAACTTTTTCTATGCAGGCCCTCGTTTTCGAGTTATAGGCCTCCAAAGTTTTAATTTTGAATTTGGTTTTTATTTTTAATTTTTGTACTAGTTATTTGATCTTTATAAAATTTACGGCAAAGATATAATGTATGTGTATGTTTATTTTGGTAAGGTAAACAGATTTACAGTAGTGCATTGAAGCCAGGGACGAACTACTTGCAATGGTTAGTGATCCAAAAATTTTGCAGGGATGGCACACCCTGTATGAAATTATCGAATTTCACTTCCCCACACATTAAGCTAACGAAAAGATACTCTTGTTGGAATTCGATAAAATAAGCCGTTTGGCTAATATTTACAGTTTTATTCATGCACTACGTACCAATTTACGCATTCACCATTTTTATAAGTACACAACGAGGTAAAACGTAACTTATTAATAGATGTCCAAGATTTACCTACAGTACTACAAAAAAATAATAGCAGAAGATGAAAAACATTAACGACTTATTAATTCGAAAGTTGGTAAAAACTTTTTATAAGTGTTTTTACCGTTTATCAAGTTACCATAGGATTAGTTGTCAAACGTTGTGTAGAATAGTTCGTAGTCAGTA
The DNA here is from genome assembly GCA_963921935.1 of Galeruca laticollis. Classification (NCBI taxonomy): domain Eukaryota; kingdom Metazoa; phylum Arthropoda; class Insecta; order Coleoptera; family Chrysomelidae; genus Galeruca; species Galeruca laticollis. Next base: position 5,052,535 of record OY998180.1, on the reverse strand, counting down.
CTTGTCAATAATTCATAAGTCCTTAATTTAACAGTTACAATGGCAAAATTCGCTTTTACCGAGTACGCAGATATGCATCTAATGTATGGACAGGCTTCTCGAAACTGTTTAGAGGCCAGAAGGCTTTATGAAGAACATTTTGCAAACAGAGCATTGCCAGACAGACGAATGTTTGAGTGTATTGATCTCAGGTTACGAAAAACAGGTATGAATAAGTAAATGTAATTTTCTATGTATACAAAACAAAATTTTTAATCTTAGGAAAAATTTTGCCAAAAAAAGTGGAGAAGGTCCAGTACGAAGCATACGTACTGTGGCAGTTGAACAAGACTTGTTAAATGCAGTTGATAATGAACCATCAACGAGTTTTCTAAAAATATCAAGAGAACATAACGTCTCGAAATTAGTTGTTCATCGCGTCCTAAAAGAACAGCTGTTATATCCTTTTCACATGAAAAAAGTACACAGTATGACAGTGGCTGATTATCCTGCACGGCTTGAGTATAGCCAGTGGTTTCTGCGACAACAACAAGCAGACAATACATTTATTAGTAACGTTCTCTTTACGAACTGATCCAGTTTCACCAGAGATGGAATCATAAATTCTCATAATATGCATTTATGGGATGATGTGAATCCACATGGCATTATCCAAACTAGGAGCCAGCATAGATTCATGGTTAATATTTGGGCAGGAATAGTTGGCAATCATTTGATAGAACCATATACTTTATTGACGGTACTTTGACTGGTCAGAGATATTTGGAGTTTTTGCAAAATTAGTTATGGAACCTGTTTGATGATGTGCTACTACAAACTCGTAGGAATTTATGGTTCATGCATGATGGGGCCCCTCCTCATTCCAGTTTAGATGTACGACAGCATTTACACACAAGGTTTTCTAATAGATGGATTGGTCGTGGAGGCCCTTTTCAATGGCCACCGCGATCAGGAGACGTTAATCCTATGGATTTCTTTCTCTAGGGTTATCTCAAAAGTAAGGTATACGCAACACCTGTGCAAACAAGACAAGATTTATTAGACAGAATGGTGTTACACTGCAATGTTATTAGAAATAATGTGGGATTGCTCATTCAAGTGCAAAGAAACAACCTTCGTAGACTTAGAATGTGCGTGGAAGTGGGAGGAGCTCATATTGAACATTTATTAGAATAACGTTAGTTTTTGTTGTTGTTTAGGAATTAGTATTAGTCTAATGTTTTATAACTTGTTTTTATTGAGGTTTTCTTAATGGTTTAATAATGTTATGTTCGTAATTTTGATTAAAAGGAAGTAAATCCTGGACATCGTATTAATAAGTTAGTCAGGTAGATTTATACGTAGTGCATTAATAAAACTGTAAATATTATCCAAACGGCTTATTTTACCGAATTCTAACAAGAGTACCTTTTCGTTAGCTTAATGTGTGGGGAAGTCAATTTCGATGATTTCATACAGGGTGTGCCATCCCTACAAATTTTTTGGATCACTAACCATTGCAAGTAGTCCGTCCCTGGCTTCAAGGCAGTACTGTAAATCTGTTTACCTTTCCAAAATAAACATACACGTACATTATAGCTTTGCCGTGAATTTGATAAAGATCAAATAACTAGTACAAAAAATAAAAATAAAAACCAAATTCAAAATTGATACTTTGGAGGCCTATAACTCGAAAACGAGGGCCTCCATAGAAAAAGTTTATATGAAGTACTAACATTATTTTGGCTCAGATTATACGCTCCTGACTTTTTTCCCATTAGTCCCGGGACACCCTGTATATATATTTCCATACATTAAGGATATTACTCCGAGACTTGCCAGATTGTGCCGGGCATATGGTAATTTCAAGATTGCTAACAAAACTGCTCTAACAATTAGATCAATTTTTACTAGAGTTAAAGATAAAAGTCCGTTGACCTCTCTTACCAATGTTGTGTACAGCGTTCCATGTGGGGACTGTGATAAACAGTATATTGGACAGACTTTAAGATCACTTTCTAACCGTATTGTTTCACATAAGAGTGATTGTAGATTACATCCGGAGCGTTGCGCTTTAGCAAACCATGTTCATTCTCTTGACCATCGTATGAATTTTGAGGCTGTAAGGGTGTTGGCGACAGAGTCTAACAAAATTAAGAGATCATTCCTAGAAATGGCTTTTATTTCACAATCTAACAATGTAATTAACAAAAAGACTGACACAGACCACTTGAGTGAGATTTATTCCTTTTTGTTATCCCTAGATTACAACTATAACCTTCTTTCCACTAATGACAATCACATTCCCTCAATTGACACTACCCTTTTTGCGGATAACTAACATATCTCTAAAAACATCTTTTATTTTGGGTGCATTGGTGTTGGTAGATGCACCCATTATCACATTTTTAGTATACATACATATATATATATATATATATATATATATTACATAATTATTATTATTTTTACTTTAATAATTACTATATTACAATATTATTATTACTTAATGGCTTTTGATTTTGTCTTTTTTGGCTGGTGTTGTGTTTTAACTTTGTCCTCCAAGGTATATGTTTTGTTGGTCTACAAAACTCTTACCATTGGGATATATCAATTTCCTCTTCTTCTTTCTTATGAATGCAATTTCTCAACCCCTCTGCATTCTTCTTTTCCATCCCTAATATGAACTTTCACAACGGAGACCTTTCTCTTATGGTACTTGTTGTCACGTTCATCCACTCAACTATTGGTTGGCATCATTGCCTGTCAATTCAATCCCTCCAAATTAGAAGAATTTGATATCAGTTTCCTGCCGGCTTTTGACAATAAAAAAGCACTCGTGTTTCGTTTGTCTGCAAAATGGTGTTAGATGTTGGCTTTTTTATTCATCTGATTGTGATTGTGCTATTTCAAACCTTTTTCAGTGAACTGTTTCATACTTGAATGTCCGTTTTTTATTTTTATATAACATAATGGATCCTAACCTCAATTCGGAGGTAAGTTTGCACCTGTTGCGATTTCTTCTATATTATATGTTACTTATCAACTACATTATCTTAATGCTGTTTTTCCATTTCAGTATTCCTGATGATGAGGACAATCATCCTCGAAAGCTTGAACATTTTCCGTTAAGAGTACACGTTTTCCGTTTTCTTCTTGCTGCTTTCCCCAATATTCACCAGTTTTATTCCTAGCAGTCAGCAAAGACTATCTTCCTTTTACTTACAGACATGGGGTTTTATCATGACATCTACACACACTACGGAGAAGCAGCGGTTAACAGATACAAATCAAGGTCGAAAAATAAAATGAAATTGGCCCGTGAGTACAACAGAAGGTGTTTTCTACTTAAATGTAAAAAGTCGGGTGTTTTTCCAAATCATATTACTGCAGCAACGAAGCCTATTGATGATCTTTTGATGAGACAGGATATACATCGTAACACAGTGGATTAGAGGTTAGGGATAAAACTTCTTAATATTGAGATTGCTAATAATCACTCTTTAATTAGTAAATTAGAATCAAATTTGACGACGTTGAGAAGGTTAATTATCTCAGAAACAAGTGAGTTCTTTTTTAATAATTTTTCTAGCAAACAACAGGTCACATATACTAGATTATTTCATAGAGTGAAAATTAAAAATATTGCCAAGGTTAATCAGCTGATTGACAACCAATTTAAGTTGTTGTTAAAATCTAAATCTACATGGATACGAAATATTTCGAACACCATAATTCCAGAGGATATTTCACAATTTTTGGCTCTGGGACCTAAGTTTAGTGTAGAACCTGTCATCTTAAGGGACATTTCTATGAAGTCAATTTTATCAAACGTTGACTACCTCGCCTCTACTATTACAGATTCAAAGGTTAGAAACATCACTGTGGCTCGAGCTACCAATATAATTACAAATTACATTCAAAAACCTCATTCTAATTCTTTATTTCACAATTTGTTGCTTAAATCTAAGGCTTTTTTAAAATCAAACCCACATCTGATCTTAACACAATCAGATAAGGGTAATGTTACTCTCGTTATGGACAGGCAACAATATATTGAGTTGTCGTATGACATTATTTTGAACAATCATTCATATGTAGAGTTAACCTCTGATCCTACCTCTTCTATACAGAGAAAAGGTAACAACTTAGTAAAATCTCTTTATAATAAACATCAAATTGACTTAACATGCAAGAAAAAGCTCACGAGTTACAATGGTGTTCCCCCTAAGTTTTATGCACTACCTAAAGTACATAAACCAGTCCTTTCTGTGAGGCCGATTGTGGCTTCGATAGGAGCCCCCACTGAACGTATTGCACAGTTTTGTACAGACATTTTGACTAACGCTTACGATTATGATAATGTTTATTATATTAAAGATTCTTTTGAAGTCTCGGACAAGTTTGACAATTTTATTATTCCTGATGGTTATGTTCTGGCCAGTTTGGATGTGGTCTCGTTGTTTAGTAACGTGTATCTTGATGCTTGTTTGAGAGCTATCGATAAGAGTTGGGAACGTATTAGTGTCCATTGCTCCATCCACAAGGATGCCTTTTTGAACTTAATTGCTTTTCTTTTTGATAGCACTTATTTTGCTTTTAATAATAAACTTTATAA